>OX637579.1:2976550-3280426 GCA_951800085.1 Comarum palustre | reverse complement strand
CCACATTTTAATTATTTGAATAAAGTGCTAAAAGCAAGTAAAGTTGATAGACCACATGTTACACGACACACGGACCCTAATACAGAATACCAATTTGTAAAAGATTTAACAAGAGAAAATTGCAATGATCTTTTTTCTTTTTCTTTTTTTTCTCTTTTAAGCATTGGACCTGTATACTCATTCTTTCGACATTTAAAAGAATGTAGATTGCACTGTAAAGTTGAAGAAAATAATATTTTATTTCTTAATAACACTTTTAAAAGTAATATTTATCAAACGTAAAACTGTGTTTATCCGTCTAATACTGTTTAATTTGGTCTAGTGACGTAAGTTTCTACTTATTAGTAAGATTTTATAAATTTGACTCACAATTGACAATTTTATAGCATATTCGTTGTGTATTTGATTAAAAAGAAAATCTGTGTTTATCCGCAATTGATTATTTTCACATCACAACACTAACGGTTTCTTTTGAGTCTTTCAACTTCCCCTTGTATCCTTGATAAGTTAATTAATTACAAGGGATGTTGTGTCATCGCAAGCTAGCCCTCACAGCATTCACAAAATATTGTAGCTCTTGTAGCTCTAATATTGTGTCATGGCGAATTTTACAACATGTGTCTCCAACGCTGGTTTATATGACGAAGGGGTAGAAGAACCGTACAAACATGAGGAGAAAGTTTAGGATTTCAGAGTTCGTGACATGACTGGCGGTGCCTCCGCGCTGATGATTGTATACTATTCTAGCTTTACCTTTTTTAAGCACATAATGTTTTCTAACAATAATATTGGCTTAATTTGTGAAGCATGGAGATCACTATTTTTGTGAAGCATTACATCACGAATGCAATATTATTGGCTTAATTTGTCTGGTAGTTGTTAATAGTTTTTGCAATGGTATGAATAAATCTAAGCACAAGTAGAAAAATCCTCTTATGCGACTATAATATCTCAGAAATTTGATTTCCTATTTTTAAAAGAAATATTATTTTCGTGTTATTTTTATTCCAATTTCTATTATTCTTTAAATCCTTTGTAGTTTTAGAAAAATATTCAAATTTTTAGTTTGTCGAGTTTTGTCTTTTGAGCCAGTAGGATTAACCTAGATGTCGTTACGAGTTCGTAGGATTTTATAGAAGTGTTTTCAGGTATCAGAACTATTTTTAATTAATTTTTAGATAGTTGTTATTATTCTGAAATTTAATTAAAAATAGAAATTATGGTGACTTTATAGTATTCGATTTTAATGAACAGCCAGATCTGCACCATTGACTCGGTTATATATATATATATATATATATATATATATAATTTTTAGATAGTTGGTATTATCCTGAAATTTAATTAAAAATAGAAATTGTTGTGACTTGATGTGGAGCATTGGATTTTAATGAACCGCCAGATCTGGACCATTGACTCGGTTATATATATATGTTGTCAATTCCAATCAAAATAAAAAATCCCTACCCATACACATGCTCCAGACCAATTTGATCGTCTCTTCCCAGATCAATCCCATCGTTCTCAGTTTGCACTCAGTCTAGATCGTCCTAAATAGTCGACTTCGTCTAGACTCGGGCTTCGTCTTTAGTTCCAGACCTTCGCCGCTCTTCTTCAGCCGGATCTATTTCAGTCCAGATCAGATCCGGAGTTGTTTTAGTAACAGAAGAGAGGGAGAGAGTGGAGAGAAAAAATAAAATGACTCATGGAGTCAACTTTGACATGAAGAGTTTCAATATCAGATTTGGGTTATGGGTTAAAGTGGGTTTTGGAGTCTTTTCTTTTCAATATTCACCCTTCAACATCAGTTAAACAAATTTAACGGTTATGACTGTCCCTTATATCAACACACAAATATAGAATGAGATTGGAACAGAAATTAAAGACTAAAATTTTGATGATGGTGGAAATATTGATCATTTAAAAATTATAAATTTTGATGAAATTTTTTTTTTAAAAAAAAATATATATATATATATATATATATATATATATATATATATATATATATCATTAAAAGAATGATGGTAAAATAATTACAATTAATAAGTCTATTAATATGTTTAAATATAGATATCTAATAGAAATGTATCATTGACTTGGTGGTAGAGCTTTCCTACATTTCAAGGCATTGGCGTGGAATCCACATTCTCTCACTTTCTTTTTTTATTCAAAATATTTCAATGTTGGGATTCGAGAATTTCATGATAATTTCGAGAAAAAAATCGTAAGATGTCGTGAAATTTCGATAATCTCGCACGATAAGTTGTTGGAAAGTGAAATACGTTTACACAATTGAAAAAAAAATATCAATGAAATTTCAACGATAAATTCGATTTTTAAGTCATTGACAACAACAGATAGAGATACAGACAGATTTGGCTTCTCTACTTGAATTTTTATTGCTTGGAATTGTTGGATGGTTTAAAACTATTAGATTGAATAAAGATGACACGAGGATGATATCACAGAACCACATTGTACTCAATCCAATTATTTTAAACAATCCAAGCAAATCCAAGTAACAAAAATCTAAACAGAGAAACTAATTTCAACATGGACCAGGTCATTCTCTACCAAACGGACGCGACAGGTCAACCCGACTTGTTCTCCATCCTCCAACGGTAGTGAGGAGAGATAATGGTGGCTATAGCTTCGTCTCGTCCTCCTGGTCCTTCATATGGTATTTGCTTCATTAGAGGAGCTTCAATGAGGGAGATTCGAAAGGGAGAAGGAGAGGCTAGGTTTTTGATCGGTTTTCGATTGTCGTCACATGGACGAGCATGAATCATGCTAGTAGCTTCGTCTCAGCTCCCTAAACATCTTTGTGGTCTTATTTTTTGAAGAGAATGCATGCGAAAGAGGATTGAAGGGAGGAAGGCTTTTAGGTTTTTTTGGTCGTGTTCTTTGTTTTCAGGCGAGCTTTGGATTCGACTTAGGTATCAATATTCATCTACTCATCGAGCCAGTGGCGGATCCAGCCCAATCAAGATTGGGCTGGAGCCCAGGTGAGAATTTGAAAGTATAAAAATTGCTTACATCAACTCCTAACAAAAAAGTGAGCCCAGTTCAGTTGGTAAGTTATTTCATTATCTTCTATCATGATGTGTTCGATCCCCCTTCAAAGCTAAGGGTTCCCTCATTTTTTGCTTTATCTTTCCCAATTTTCCCTCCTTTTTTGCTTTTTCTTTCCTAATTTTTCCTATTTTTCAGTTTTGTTTGTATTTTTCCAGACTTTACCCCTTTTTTCTTCTTCTTTTTTCCCACAAATGTCATTTTATTATTATTTCTTATTGTTTTTTTCTTCTCTTCCCTCTTTTTTCAGTCACAATATTTTTTACTAGCTAATATTTCTAGATATTTTGCAATTGTTATTAACAACATCAAAAAAAATCTTTGAAAGTAATTAGCCCAGTTGAATATCTCATCTTGGATCCGCCACTGCATCGAGCTCTAAGTTTCTGTATAATGGTTGAGTTTTTGGGAATATGAATTTAGGCAGAGGAGGACCGCCGTGCGTGCTGCTGTGCACGGCGGCCGCGAGTGATTGTTCTTTGTGGTTTCTGGCTTTTGATAGTGTTTTGATTATAAAGGAGTAGGTTGAGATGCTCGAATTTGATACTGGTGCATGGCGGCGACGACGATGATTTTAGGTCCTGAAGTACCTCTTTTGATGTTTATAGAAGCTTCTAAACATGATTTCATTATTGGTTGTGATTGAATTCGAGATTAGAGAAATTTGGATTTTGAGAAGGGTTGTGCAGCCACTGTGCACGACGGTGGTTAAGGTGTTCTGACTCTTCTCTGGTTTTGAGTTTCATATTGGAGTTGAAGGATGCAACTAAGAATTGGTAATTGACTGTTGGTGTTGGCAGACATTGAAAACATGAATTGTGTGCAGCTTGGGAGACGTTCGGTATGTTAATTTCATATGGAAGAATAATGTGATGTGCTGAACTATAGAGAATAGTGAAACCTGGTATTTTAGGTGCATTGACGTACTTGAAATATTAAAGCTGATTTGTGATATGGAACTAGAAGCTTTGATTTCAAACGGAGAAAGTGAGTATTCGAAGCAATTGAAGAGTGGTTTCCGAGTCTATTGGATAGTTAGCTTGTTGAATAAGTAATCCTTGTTTGTAGGATAGTTGTTGAGCTTTTGATTCGGTCTTTCTGTTAAACAACAGGCTGTGTGTGTAGCCGAAATGTAGGTTCAAATTGTTGGAAACTTTTGCTATTTATAGCAGTCTTTGATATCAAATAAAACACAGCATTTTCATTCAGTTGCAGAGCTGTTTTGTTGCAACAATTCGTATACTCTTCAAACTGGTATCAGAGCCATCATTAGGCCTGATATAAAACAAGACGAAAAGCTGTGGTTTAGAGAGAGAGACAAAACACAACGAGATGAGTGACGAAAAGGGTTTAGCAAAAATCCCTCACTTTGATGGTCTGCACTATGACCATTGGAGTGAGTTGATGGAAAATCTGCTCAGATCGAAGGGTTTATGGAGTCTCATAGAGAATGGATTCGTGGAACCACGAGCAGGTACCGTGTTGTCTGATGCACAACAAGAGCAATTGGAAAATGCGAGGACCAAGGATCACAAAGTGAAGCATTACCTTTATCAAGCCATTGACAGAGCAACTTTCGAGCAAATTTTGGATAGAAGCACTTCCAAAATAGTTTGGGATTCACTGAGAAGAAAATTTGGCGGGAATGATCGAGTTAAAAGATCTCTCTTACAATCTTTAAGAAGAGATTTTGAGGTGTTGGAGATGAAGGAAAGTGAAACAATAACAGAATATTTTGCTCGAGTCATGGCCATAGCCAACAAGATGAGAAGTAATCAAGAAGTGCTGTCAGATTCAAAGATAGTCGAGAAGATTCTGAGAACCTTGACTGAGAGATTCACTTATATTGTCATCTCTATAGAAGAGTCAAAGGATACAGATAACATGTCAATTGATGAATTACAAAGCTCACTTGTTGTTCATGAGCAGAAGTTCAAAAGGGTGAATAGAGAAACTGATCAACTTTTGAAGGTGGAAGATCAAGCATATGCAAGAGGTCGAGGAAGAGGAGTATTTAGAGGAAGAGGTCGAGGGAGAGGTCGACAATCCTTCACCAAAGCAACTGTAGAGTGCTACAAGTGTCACAGTCTTGGACATTTTCAATATGAGTGTCCAAAGTGGAACAAAGAGGCTAACTATGCAGAATTCGATGAAGAAGATGAGTTGGTTCTGATGGCATATGTGGAATCACATAAGGCAAAAAGAAGTGATGCTTGGTTTATAGATTCGGGATGTTCAAATCATATGTGTGGTGATCGAGGTATGTTTTCAAGTCTGGTTTTTGGTCCTAAACATTCAGTTAAATGTGGAAATAATACTAGAATGGAAGTAGCTGGGAAAGGAACTGTAAAACTAGTGTTTCATGGCACTAAGTTTATGGTTGAAGATGTGTACTATGTTCCAGATCTTGGGAATAATCTTTTGAGTGTTGGTCAGCTTCAGGAAAGAGATCTAGCTATTTTAATTCAAAATGGAGCTTGCAATATTTATCATCCACAAAAGGGACTGATTGTGCATACACAGATGAGTGCAAATCGTATGTTCATCCTCTTTAATGAAGACAAAAATTCTTCAACTTATCATTCACAACCAGAAGAGTGTCTTCTCACAAGCTCTTCAGATTTGTCTCATCTGTGGCATCAAAGGTATGGACATTTGAGTTACAAGGGTTTAAGAACTCTACAACACAGAAAAATGGTACATGGTTTGCCTCAATTTGGTACATCAAATATTGTCTGCACTGATTGCTTCACTGGCAAGCAACAGAGAAATGCTATTCCGAAAAAAAGTCTGTGGAGAGCAAGCAAAGTTCTGGAGTTGATACATGCAGATATATGTGGTGCCATCGAACCTATATCAAGCAGTGGCAAAAGATACATTCTATGTTTTATTGACGATTTTAGTCGTAAAGCATGGGTGTATTTATTATCTGAGAAGTCAGAAGCATTGGACTGCTTCAAAAGTTTTAAGAAAACAGTAGAGAAGGAAGCAGAAGAATTCATCAAATGTTTGAGGACTGACAGAGGAGGCGAATTCACTTCACAAGATTTCAAAGCGTTCTGTGAGGAGCATGGAATCAAGAGACAACTCACCACTGCATACACACCACAGCAGAATGGTGTAGCCGAAAGGAAGAATAGAACTGTGATGAATATGGTACGATCCATGTTGATTGCCAAAAAGGTTCCAAAGATTTTCTGGACTGAAGCAGTTAACTGGACATTTTATGTGTTGAACCGGTGTCCTACTTTGGCAGTGAAGGGCATTACACCACAAGAAGCATGGAGTGGAGTGAAGCCATCAGTAGCTCATTTTCGAGTATGGGGCTGCATTGCTCATGTACACATTCCGAAAGCCAAACGAGGTAAATTGGATGATAAAAGTTTTCCTTGCATTCTATTTGGAGTTAGTGAAGAATCTAAGGGTTATAGATTATTTGATCCAAGCTCTAAAAGAATTGTGGTGAGCAAGGATGTTATTTTTGAGGAAGACAGGCAATGGGAATGGAGTAAAAATTATGAGGAGCAGATTCAGTCAGAGTTAGTTTGGGGTGATGATGAAGAGCTTAGTGATGAAGAAAATGAGGGAGAAAATATAGGAGAAGCAAATTGTGGAAATCGAGCTGATAGTGAAGAAGAAAGTAGTGAAAATGAGGTCAGTGAAGTAAGAAGGAATGGTGAAGGTAGTTCTGTAAGTACTCATGGGAGAGAAAGGAGAAAATCTGTATTGTTGAGAGATTTTGTAAGTGGTGAAGGTCTGAGTGAAGATGAAGGTCTTGATGAAGATGAACAAGCAGTATACATGGTGCAGGACAGTGATGGGGAAGATCCTGTTTCTTTTGAAGATGCAGTAAGAGAGGAGAAATGGAGACAAGCTATGGATAATGAAATCCACTCCATTGAAAAGAATAAAACTTGGTTTCTTACTGACTTACCAAGTGGAGCTAAAAAGGTTGGTGTAAAATGGATATACAAAACAAAAAGGGACGAGCATGGTGAAGTAATCAAGCATAAAGCTCGACTTGTGGCTAAGGGATACTCTCAAAGACAAGGAATTGATTATTCTGAGGTTTTTGCTCCGGTGGCAAGGTTAGACACAGTGAGAACCATTATTGCTTTAGCTGCTCAAAGAAGGTGGAAAGTTTTTCAGTTAGATGTTAAGTCAGCCTTTCTTCATGGAGATTTAAATGAGAAGGTCTATGTGGAACAGCCTAGAGGGTATGAGCAGAAGGGCAGAGAACATATGGTCTATCAATTACACAAAGCTTTGTATGGTTTAAAACAAGCTCCTCGAGCTTGGTTTAATCGTATTGAGGCTTATTTCATTCATGAAGGCTTTCAAAGATGTGCAAGTGAACAAACCTTGTTCACCAAGAGAAGCAGCAGAGGCAATAACATCATTGTAAGTATTTATGTCGATGATTTGATTTTTACTGGTGATAATGTTGGTCTGCTGCTGGAATTTAAGAAGTCTATGATGAAAGTTTTTGATATGACTGACATGGGGAGCATGAGCTATTTTCTTGGGATAGAAGTTTTGCAAAGGACAGAAGGTACATTTATCTGTCAGAAAAGGTATGCTCTAGAGGTTTTAAGGAGGTTTGGAATGTTAGAAAGTAATATGGTCAGCAGTCCTATTGTACCAGGTTCAAAGATTGGGAAGGATAAATATGGAGCTCAAGTTGATGAAACTTATTTCAAACAAATTGTAGGAAGCCTGATGTATCTGACTTCCACTCGACCAGATTTAATGTTTGTAACAAGTCTCTTGAGTAGATTCATGGCTAAGCCAACTGAGTTGCATCTACAAGCTGCTAAGAGAGCTCTGAGGTATCTCAAAGGAACAGTAGGGTATGGGATCTATTACAGGAGTGGAGGTGACAGCAAGTTAATGGCATTCACAGATAGTGATTATGCCGGAGACTTGGAAGACAGCAAAAGTACAAGTGGATATGCATTCATGTTCAGTTCAGGAGCCATTTCTTGGTGTTCAAAGAAACAGCCAATTGTTACATTGTCGACAACTGAGGCAGAATTCGTGGCTGCAGCAACATGTGCATGTCAAGCAATCTGGTTGAAAAGGATCTTGAAGGAGCTTGGTCATGAAGAAGAGAAATACACCAGCATCATGTGTGATAACACTTCCACCATTAAACTCTCAAAGAATCATGTTTTTCATGGACGAAGTAAGCACATACGTGTAAGATATCATTTTCTCAGAGATCTTACAGAAGAAGGTATCATAAATTTGATTCATTGTGGGAGTACAAATCAGGTTGCTGATATTATGACTAAAGCTTTAAAGTTTGATTCTTTTGTGAAGCTTCGAAATATGCTGGGTTTGTGTGACTTCACTGAAGTAAGCTAAAACAGTCTCACTGTTTTTAGCTTAAGGGAGAGATTGAAGAGTGGTTTCCGAGTCTATTGGATAGTTAGCTTGTTGAATAAGTAATCCTTGTTTGTAGGATAGTTGTTGAGCTTTTGATTCGGTCTTTCTGTTAAACAACAGGCTGTGTGTGTAGCCGAAATGTAGGTTCAAATTGTTGGAAACTTCTGCTATTTATAGCAGTCTTTGATATCAAATAAAACACAGCATTTTCATTCAGTTGCAGAGCTGTTTTGTTGCAACAATTCGTATACTCTTCAGGCGGATGGAGGTCCGAGCTCTGTCGCAGTTTGAGACAAGGGGTCGGTATGGGTTCTCTGTAATCTGATCTGATCCTCTTCTATTTATATTCCAACATCAACGGTCGATATTAAACGGTCTAATAAAATTCAACGCTTCAGATAAATCTTCATTACTATCTATTTATTATTTAATTTTTAGATAATATCGAACTATAAAAATAAATTAAATTCTAATAACTGAACCAAATAGAACATTTGTCCTCATTCACGTAATATAGTTCTCGATTTTGTAATTTGGTGTTATTTTTTGTAATTACGTATTTTACAACTTTTTTATTAAAAACAAGGACATTTCGTTGAAAATTTTGTAATAAACGTTCATCTCTTGTAATAACGAGGTCTTGACCAAATTTATAGTTTTATGACCTCTTTTACAAAGTGAGGACGAATGTGTTGTCGAGATGGTAAAATTTTAAAAATTGGATCAAATGGACCATTTGTTCTCATTTATGTAATATGGTTCTCGATTTTGTAATTGAATGTTATTTTTTGTAATTACATCTTTTACAACTTTTTTAGGAAAACAAGAAATTTTGTTGAAAATTTTTAATAAAGGTCCATATCTTGTAATAATGAGGTATTGACCAAATTTACAGTTTTATGACCTCTTTTACAAAATGAGGACGAATGTGTTGTTGATATGGTAAATTTTAATAACTGGACCAAATAGAACATTTGTCCTCGTTCACGTAATATGGTTTTTAATTTTGTAATTGGGTGTTATTTTTTGTAATTACGTCTTTTACAACATGTTTACGAAAACAAGACCATTTCTTTGAAAATATTGTAATAAAGGTCCATAAAATGTAAAATACAAATAGTAATAGTACCATGTGTAACAGTCTAAGTAATAAACCCTAATAATACCATGTGTAACAACCTGATGACTAGTTGTTCAGGTTGCCATTATTTTAATCATTTTATATTAAAAAGAAAAGAAAACAATGGATGAGAAATTGAGAGGTGCTGTAGCCTCTCCTTTCACTAAACCAACCGCACTGGACATGCAGTACCATTTCGGTATTTCCATTGGAAGTAATATTTTCAAAATTAATGTCCAACTCATTTTGATGATTCTCTTTGCAATGAGTGATGAAAATATCCCATTGCTTGTGCTAAGAATTTAGGTTGTAATAATTCCTGAAGGACCAAAATCATTGTGAAGGTAATTCTACAGTATCAACTGATACATGGAGGTACATCAAACATTCCGTGAATGATATGAAGAACTATGTACTGATATTTTGAATCGATCTTGTGTCATGTTTTCATAAAACCGAACTTTGTTCTTGACGTTTTTAATGCGTAGATCAAAAACAAGATTGTTATTTATGCAGTTTTTATCTATTGAGATTGGTTATGTTACGAAATTTTTGGATCCAGAGACTAATACTAACGTTTTTTCCTTTCTAGCTATCAAGAATAAATTGAGATTTAACTCTAATTAACGTTGGTGGAATTCAAAATCTGAATATAAGGTTTCATACCCAAACTCTTACCAACTCAACCATGTACTTCTTAATTCTTATCTAAAATAATGTATAATTATAAAGATATCAATATACAAAATAAAATCAGATATCTCCATCACACAATATATCACGTTATATTATGGACTAATCCAATCTATCTTTTAGGCAAACTCTGCACTACACGTGTTGTATTGTACAATATATGGAATAGTTAACAGAAGGATAGTTAAGTAATTTTCGTTCTTCACAGTAACTACCTAATATTTCTGTTGTACTAAGGGATATTACTGTCTAATTCCAGATTTTCCTTCAACATGGGGTTGATTCGTTTCTTTTAGTATCCCTTCCCAACAAACAAAGAGATGGTCTGGATCACCTGCATTCGCGCGGGCAGTTTTGGCAGCTCTTTTCTCCGGCACTTGCAACTGAAACAATGCATCTTCAACATGCATTCCACGCACCAGTGCAACAACCAAATTGAACTTCTTTTGACTCTGCTTGATACCCTTTACTATAGCTTGAACTGTAGCACGTTTAGCAACTAATTTTTGTTTGTACTCTTCAGTGTTTGTAGAAGAAGAAGAAGAAGAAGAAGAAGAAGAAGAAGAATTGGGTGTGATTGCGTTCGAGGGTTTTCCGCAAAGGAGTAGAGATCCCTCCGCCAACCCAACATGGCGTCACCTCAGAATTTACCCACCTGTCGAGTATGAAGTATGTTCAAGCTTCTGAAAGCTATGGAATTTTAATAGTGTAGACCTAAAACCCCATTCCCTCTAATCTCATCTTGGTTATTTTTAAACCAACCTAACCCCGGTCATCCAAACCCAGCCCCTCTAAACCATCTTCTCCTTCGTCATCCAAGTTCCTTGATGTTGGAATTGCTCTTATGAGTTTCATATAAATGTACATTGCATCTTTAATCTGACACCGTCAAATTGCTAGTGTTTACTGTCAACTTTGAAATTCTAATATTATCCTTTAAAAATTGTCTTCACGAATGAAACGCTGCCACGTGTCTAAAACCGTCCATGTGTACCATACAACATGTGCACTCTCTATCTTTCATGATTTAAAACCAAACAAAACAAAAATCTATCTTAAGAGGAGACTCCGTTTCCTAATTCAACGCAACCTCATTCCCTTATCCAGCCTATCACAATCTTCCCTCAGAACCCATATATACCCACCAACCTAACCCCACAAATCAAACCTTTTTCAAACATGGGTCTCTTTTCGTCTTCTGGGGCCACCATGTCCGCCGCCGTTTTCGTCTTCCTCCTCCTCGGCCTTGCATCCGCCGCCGACATGTCGATCATCGACTACGACAAGAAACACCACATGGGTGGTGTCGTACCAGAAAGGACCGAGGCCGAGGTTAAGGCCATGTACGAGTCGTGGTTGGTCAAGCACCGCAAGGCGTACAATGCTTTGGGCGAGAAGGAGAGGAGGCTCGAGATTTTTAAGGATAATCTGAGGTTCGTTGACGAGCATAACAAGGTGAACAGGAGTTACAAGGTGGGTTTAAACCGGTTTGCGGATATGACCAACTTGGAATACCGGTCGAAGTTTCTGGGGATGAAGAAGGACCGGTCGGCCAGGATTTTGGGTGGGGAGTCGGATCGGTATATGTATCAGGCAGGGGACAAGTTGCCTGAGTCCGTAGATTGGAGGGCCGAGGGCGCTGTCGCCGAGATTAAGGATCAAGGCCAATGCGGTAAGTTTATACGATGATCTTTTGTGTTTCTCAGCTTGTTTTGTATTTTTGTTCTTGTTTGGACGGATTCTTCAAATTTTCATTTTCTGTTAAAACTAATATGACAAATATAATTGGTTGCAAGAAAAAAGGTTAAAATTTTGTTACATTTGAACTAGTAAATATGTGGTTCTTAATTATATACTGTGTATGTGATTCTATATTACGTAATTCGTAGCAAAACCTTGGTACTTTTACTGCTTAATAGTCTTGTGTTTTCAAGCGATTTTTTATCGTAACATGATTGATTAATTCGGTTTTAATTCAAACCGTTGAAATTTTTACTATTTACCTAGTGATTTTATCCACTAGAATTTCCTGTATGAATTTGTACAGCTGGTCCTGAATTATGCTTTCTAACTAACGTAATTGTGTTCTGAATTGAAGGGAGTTGCTGGGCTTTCTCAACGGTTGGTGCAGTGGAAGGTATAAACAAGATTGTGACCGGTGAGCTAATCTCATTGTCTGAGCAAGAGCTTGTGGATTGTGATAAATCCTACAACCAGGGATGCAACGGAGGTCTTATGGACTATGCCTTCCAATTCATCATCAACAATGGTGGCATTGATTCCGAGGGGGATTACCGTTACCGTGGTAACGAGGGTACATGTGATGCTAACAGGGTAAGCTTCTAAATCCATCTGATTGGAGCTTCTAAATCCATCTCATTGGCTTTCATTTGAACATTGAATTGGTGCATAACTTCATCATGATCCTAACATTTTTCTTGCGTTTTACGCAGAAAAATGCTCATGTTGTTACAATTGATGGATATGAAGACGTTCCACAAAATGATGAGAACTCTTTGAAGAAGGCTTTGGCACATCAGCCTGTGAGTGTTGCCATTGAATCTGGGGGCCGGGAATTCCAGCTTTACCAATCGGTAATGCATCTATTTCACATGTCATCTTCTTTAAGCAGTCTTTCTTGTCATTTTGTCTGACTATCGCTTACTATTGATTGTTATCTTGAAGTATCTGACTCGTTCTATGTTGTGTCTATTCTTTATTCAGGGTGTGTTCACCGGACGCTGTGGAACTGACCTAGATCATGGTGTACTTGCTGTTGGGTATGGTACCGAAGGTGGCAAGGACTACTGGATTGTAAAGAACTCATGGGGTCCTAACTGGGGAGAAGCTGGTTACATCAAGTTGGAGCGCAATGTGCCTGCCAAGACAGGCAAATGTGGCATAGCCATTGAAGCCTCATACCCAACAAAGAAGGGTCAGAACCCTCCTAGACCTGGCCCATCCCCACCATCTCCTCCTCCCCCGGTGAATCCATCAACTGTTTGCGATGATTACAACACTTGCCCTACTGGAACCACATGCTGCTGCGCCTATGCGTATGGGAACTTCTGCTTTGGGTGGGGATGCTGCCCTATCGAGTCCGCAACCTGCTGCGATGACCATTACAGCTGCTGCCCTCATGACTACCCTGTCTGCGACATTGATGCTGGAACTTGCAAACTGGTAACAATCAGAGCTTGATGATTCCATTCTTCTTTCCGTAATGTGACCTGTTTGGTTTTTACTTATGTGTTTTTGTGCTGAAACAGAGCAAGAACAGTCCAGTGAGTGTGAAGGCCTTGAAGAGAACTGCAGCTACAAGTAGCGTTCGCTGGTTTGGCGGCAGGGGTCCAAGACCTTGAGAATCCAAATATTTGTTACTGAAGTGATAGGCCGAGAAAAGATTCCGAGGAAGAAAGCTTGTTTGCTTGTTTGTTAATTGTTACAAACATGAAATTCAGATCCTTTTGAACTGTTGATTATTGTAGATGGATGAAAACTAATGGGGACTGGCCTTATATCAATAAACCAATTGTAAATACTGTTATTGCTTGTTGCTTCCCTCCATTATGCTTCTTATGGCTTTCTAGTTCTGCGGTTGTCTGCGAGCATTTTATCTTAGTGTTGGTTTTAATCCACAAGTTTACAACTTACGGATCTTGAATCAACAGAATTCAGAAGTATTGTTAACTTTTACAACTTACTGCAACAAGTTTGATGTCTGTTTTTACCAATACCATTCATGATTCACCATTATGCCCCATCCTCCAAAAATTCTACAGGGGCTGTTTCCATAATCCTTGTCCAGATTTGTTAATTGATTAACTCTCCCTAGTTTCTATTATACATTGACGTAATTACCAAGATTTCGTTCCTTGAATAAGACTAAAAGTTGATAGTTACCAAGAATTCTTGACTAAAATCGCTATACCCTTATGGTAATTACATGCGAGAATTCTACCATTAGTTTTTGCTAATCAAGACGTCCTAAAAATCCTAAAAAGAGAGGTATGGGCTTCCAGTTTGATGATAGGTGGCTACAGGACGAGGAGTGTAGAGAACTGGTGGCTCAGAGCCTCAGAGTAGGAGAGTGGTCTGGTTCAAACTATTTTTCGAGAGTTTGTTGCAAAGGAGTGCACTAGAAAGCTGGAGTGCAACTAAATTCGGGAGTCTTAGACGCGAGATTGCAGAGACTCGGTCAAAGCTGGCATGTTTCTATGAGGTGGGTACGTCGTACGTCTGAGGCTGTTGAAGTGCGTTTACAGCTGGAGGGAAAGCTGAGTTCTCTCCATCATCAAGAGATGACGTTTTGGAGACAAAGAGCGAAGATGTTTTAGCTCAAGGACGGGGATGCTAATACAAGGTTCTTTCATCAATCGGCTACAGATAGAAAGCGGGTTAATACCATCTCAGGTTGTTCGATGATGAAGGGCGATGGTGTCAAATTGATCAACAACTCGAAAAGTGGTTTTATAGTACTTTAAGAGTCTGTTCACATCCTCGTTTTCTCGAAATTTTGATGTGGTTATTCCTCGTGTTATTACAGATGCGATTAATGAGATGTTAATTAAAGAGGTGGAGAGGGATGAGGTTTTCAGTGCCCTAAAGCAAATGCATCCCTCAAAGTCGCCAGACTTGATGGTTTTTCTCCGGTTTTATCGGTCTTTCTAGGATAGAGTTGGTGATGATGTTGTGGATGCAGTTAGATGTTTTCTGACTTTGACAAATCAGATGGCATCGGTAAATAAGACGTTTGTGTCTTCGATTCCGAAGGTACTGGTTCCAAAGTTTATGACTCAGTTAAGACCTATTAGCCTCTACAACGTTTTGTACAAAATTAGAAGGTTATTGCAACAGAATGAAGCCAGTTATGGACAGGATTATCTCGCCTTTTTAAAAGGTCTTCGTTCCAGGAAGAAGACCTATTATCCTCTGCAACGTTTTGTACAAAATTAGAAGGTTATTGCAACAGAATAAAGCCAGTTATGGACAGGATTATCTCGCCTTTTCAAAGAGTCTTCGTTCCAGGAAGAATAATATTTGATAACTCTCTCATGACTTTTGAAATCGCGCACTGCATGAAGAGGAGAAGAAGTGGAAAGAAATGTCTATGTGCGCTTAAACTCGACATGAGTAAAGCTTATGACTGGGTGGAGTGAATATTTTTGGAAACGATAATGAGGAGATTAGGTTTTTGTGATGCTTGGGTGTAACAAATTATGAGGTGTGTCTCAACGGTTTCCTTTTCTTTCTTGTTAAATGACATGCCTCGGGGAAATTTGTGATCGGGGAGAGGTCTATGGCAAGGGGATGCTTTGTCTCCATATATATTCCTGTTTTGTGGTGAGGCTTTGTCAAGTTTAATTCGCTGGGAGGAAGAGTGTGGCAAGTTGAGAGGTGTGGAGGTCTGTAGGGGAGCTCCGAGTATTTCACATCTTTTTTTTCACTGATGACTCTTTCATTTTTTGTCGAGTAGAGACCATGGATTGTGTGAGTTTGCAGGCAGTGTTAAAGGTATATGAGATGGTTTCGGGACAACAAATAAATTTTCAAAAGAGTGTCATTGTTTTAGTAAAAATGTTCCAATGGAAGAGCAGGAGAGGTTGGCGGAGTTACTAGGGTTTCAACGGGTAGAGAAGCATGATAAGTATTTGGGTGTGCCTATGGAAGTAAGTTACTCGAAAAAAAAAGAAGCTTTTGGGTTTTTAGTTGAGATAGTTAAGCAAAGAACAAAAGGATGGAGGGAGAAGCTTCTTAGTGCAGCAGGAAGGAAAGTCTGATCAAGGCAGTGACCCAAGCTATTCCTACATATGTCATTAATTGTTTCGAGTTTCCAAAATATCTGTGATGATATGCAAAGCTTGATGGCTAGGTTTTGGTGGGGTGATAAAGTTGATAGCAGCAAAGTTTATTGGCTCTCTTGGGATAAGCTTTGCGCGGCAAAGGAGAAAGGTAGACTTGGTTTCAAAGATATGCACGCTTACAATCTAGCTCTCCTAGCTAAGCAGAGATTGAGGATTATGCAATGCCCAGATAACTTCCTCTCTAGGGTTTTGAAGGCCAAGTATTTCCTAAGAACAGATTTTATGAAGGCGGAACTAAAGGCTGGGGCATCATATACTTGGAGGAGCATTATGGCAGGGAGACAAATTTTATGTAAGGGCTTGAGATTCCAAGTAGGTAATGGATCTGGTATTTTGGTTTGGTATGATAAGTGGATTCCTATCCCAAATGGTTTTAAACCTTTCTTGGAACCTATGGAGGATTTAGAAGACTTAAGGGTGGCAGATTTGATCAATCCTGATGAACATGTTTGGAAAATTCACCTCCTTCATGAGTTGTTCACGGAACATGAGGTTGAGTCCATTGCAAAAATTTCTCTCAGTTTGTGGAGTCCATGTGACAGAGTTGTGTGACATTTTGATAAAAGCGGCAGATATTGTCACACCCCGACCTAAGTTTACATTCTTAAATCTGGGTTAGGACGTGCGGGACTCATCTTAAGAGAGATTTACTTGAAATCTCCCTTGAGAAGGGATAACCCTTATTCCTTAACCTTTTTTGACAATCCAAACGATACCGGAATAGATCTCACAACCGGAGGTTATCCTAATTTCCGCATTTGGATCTCAAACCATTCACTTTAAAGGACCTAGGGTTCTAATAATATTTGTGATTGCACCCGAATCCCGGTCAGGCTGCTTACGTACCCTGTCCTCATGGATCAAGCCACACGTAGCTCTTATTTTTACTAACGTCCTAACCGGGCAAATCCTGTTTTTCTAATTATCAGTCAATCTAATAATATGTATAGCAAACACATATTGCATATCCGGAGTTTAACCTCTTCGCTGAGGTATTCACCGACCAAACTATCGATCAGGAATTATCTCGAACGTTCACCATACATATCTATATATAACATGTCACGCCCCGACCCAAGATTACCTCCCTAACCCTGGGTTAAGACGTGCGGGACCCAACTCAAGTGAGATTTACTTGAAATCCCCCCTTGAGCCAGGATAACCCTATTCAAACAGTCCAAACGGCACCAGATTAAACCTCAAATCGGAGGTTATTCTGATTCCTACATTTGGATCTCAAATATGCCAATTAAAGAACCTAGGGGTTCTAATAATAGTTGTGACTGCACCTGAAACCCGGTCAGGCTGCCTACGTACCCTGTCTTTTCAGGGATCAAGCCACACGTAGCTCTTGTGTGAGATTCACCCTAGCCGGGCAGAATCCCGCTTTTCTAATTATCGGTCGATTTATTAGTATGGATATCAAACATCTAACGCGTATCCGGAGTTTAACCTCTCCGCTAAGGTATCCACCGACCATCTATCTGTCGGGACTATCCCAAACAATCCACCATACAATTATACAACAGGATTTCACAGCAATCGTAAAGATATAACAACATGCACACATAAATATATAACAAAACATAGTGGCAACCACGTAAATAAACCAAACCACGGGCATCTAGGATATTTCCTCCTACTTGGCATCCCTGAAAATAACTATAATTACCAGGGGTATTTATGGAATTACCATCTCAATGGCATTCCTGTAATTAGCCCAAAACTGTCAGGGCAATAAAGTTAATTCCACCTCAATGGCAGTTTGGTAGCTATGTTAAGCTGTCAGGGGCAGTATTGTCTTTTCACCCCCCAATGGCAGTCTTGTGATTATACCAAACTATCAGGGGGCATTTTTGGGATTTTAGTCCCAAGGGCAGCCCTGTAAATATACAATTATGGCAGGGTATTCTTGGAATTTCAGCTCTAGTGGCAGTCCGGTAATAAACTCAAACTACCAGGGGTATTTCTGGGATTTAACCATGATGGCACTCCTGTAATTACCCTAAACTGTCAGGGGCAGTTCTGTCATTTTACCTCCACGGTAACACAGTAAGAATCCGGATCTACCGCGGTAAAACCAGGGTTTTTTACCCTCAAACTTTCCGATCAACTGGTTCGCCTGAAAAACTCGGTTTTCCGGCCAAACCAGGATTCCATGCCTACAAAAACAACTTCTACCACATCCCAACAACCCTAACAAGCTAAGATCGAGAGGAGAGGTGGAGGTTTTATACCTCAATGAACACGCAGCAGACCTCCTCTATGAATCCTTTCCCACGAAGCTCCCCAGGCGTTCTCCTCTCTCTCCAAGTCACTGGGCAACTCCTGCAGCTTCCAAGAATCTCCCTAGTGCTCCTCTGATCCACCTCGACCCCCATCTCGCTTAGGCAGTTCACCAGCGTTTCTCGTCCTCAGTAGTGCTCCGATTTCGACGTCTCTGTCGCAGCTAAGGGTCTGGGCTTGCTGGCAGAGGAACGACCAGGAAGTTGGAGGTGGCGGTGAGGCACCACTCGCCGCGGTGTGGCCTCGCCGGAGAGGGTAACAGAAAGAGGGAGAGAGAGAGAGAGAAGAAGGAGAGAAGAGGGATCCCCCCCGATCGGTCAACCCACATATATATATATAACCAACACCAACGGCCCAGATCAATCTCTGATTGATCTGACGGCCCAGATTTAGTTACAAAAGTTACCATGAATAGTAAGAAGATATTTTTCCTATTTACTTTTACCGCACGGTAACAACACTTTATCCCTCATAACTTCCGCATACGAACTCCGATTAATTTATATGACATACCCACGAGTTCGTATTAACGTCCTCCACATCTTTCCCGAAGAAAACTCCCTCAAATTCTCGACTTAACGCAAACTTATCTTTTCCTACGGTAAAGTAACTTAATATTTGTTACTTCCGTAAATTGAATAAATTCGTAACCAACAACTCGTAACTCCGGAAAATCTTCCGGACATACTGGGAAACTCGTAATAACATAACCTACTCCTCGGAACATTAATTCTATTTTCCCCCAAAACCGAGAATACCTCGATATTAATTCAGGAAAAATTAACAATGCGGTTACCATTATCTGTAACTCGCCTAATCCCGGTAACAATGTAAATTTCGGGACGGGGTGTTTCATAACATACTTGCATACCACATCCAAACATATAGATATCAAATACCGACACCATCAAGGCTAAAATGATCAATTTAACCATGATGGCACACTTGTAAATAACTTAAAATACTGGGGGCAATATTGTTAATTCAGTCTGAATGGCAGCTTGGTAAATAAGCTAAACTGTCAGGGGTATTTGTGGAATTTCACCCTCGAGGGTAGCCCTGTAATTAACTAACACTACTGAGGGCAACAACGTCTT
This sequence comes from Comarum palustre, assembly GCA_951800085.1. NCBI lineage: Eukaryota > Viridiplantae > Streptophyta > Magnoliopsida > Rosales > Rosaceae > Comarum > Comarum palustre. The sequence continues at coordinate 3,260,903 of OX637579.1, read as the reverse complement.
TTTAACCTCAGTGGCAGTCTTGAAAATATACAAATCTGTCAAGGGCATTTATTAGATTTTAGCTTCAATAGCATCCCTGTAATTTTATAAAACAGTCATGGGTATTTATGAAATTTTCAATTCAGGGGCAGCCTTGTAATTATACAAAATCATCAGGGGTATTTTTGGGATTTCAGCCTTTGTGGCACCCCTGTAATTACCTCAAACCACCAGAGGCATTTATGGGATTTCAGCTCAACCACCCAGAACCGGCAGCGCCGCCACTGGTGGCGGCCAGCAGGCCACCGGAGTCCGGCCAACCCAGAAACCTTTCAAAATTTTACAGTTTGATCGTCTCATCAATCCAAACATCTTTCTAGTTCAACACTAAGTCTAATTTCAGCTCTAAACATGTCAATTACTCAAGCCGATTTGGAGCAAAATAACCTAAAATTTCAAATCTAAAATTCATCCTACACACAGTAAATCGAGCCTCAAGCTCATGGAGGATTGTCATACACTTCATGAGGATCAAAATCATACTTGGATAGCTTGAAATGGTGGTCTGAGGAGGGAGAACTCCGGCGAGCCTCCTCACTGTGCAACCCGCCCTTCTCCACGACGCTGCTCCCTCACAGCGGCAAGTTGCGTTGCATGACCTACCTAGAAATGATCTAGGGGCGGAGGCGAACCGAACGAGACCAGAACGACGACCTCTAGTGGCCTGAGCGCGGAGCTCTAGCGCGCGCAAGCTCCGGTAGAGGAGGAGAGAGAAAATCAGGGAGAGGAGAGAGAGAGGGGGTGAACATTTGATTTTCACTCCGGTAAAACCTCATTTATAGCCATTTACTGTGAATAGTTACTTTAGTTCTTGGGCCATAACTTCTTCATATGAACTCCGATTAAAATGCACGACATGTCTACGAGTTCGTATTAACGTCCTCTACAACTTCCCCGAAGGAAGTTTCCCCAAATTCTCGACTTTTTGCAAGTCATCTTTTTATGGTAAAGTAAATAACTTTTTTATTACTTCCGTAAACTAAATAAATCTATATTAAACAGTCTGTAGCTCCGGAAAAATATTTTGGACATACCGGTGGACTTGTATTAACATAATCTACCACCTCATGACATTAATTCTATCTTCTCCCAGAATCGAGAATATCTCGATATTAAACTCGAATAGTAGTTCAGGGAAGACTAACAGCATGGTTACAACCCTCTGTAACCCACCTAATCCCGGTAAAAAAGTAAATTTCAGGACGGGGTGTTACAATAATGTGAAGAGTGGCTACTGGGCATGGAAATGGATAATTTCATCTCCAAGTCTTGCTACATCCTCTTCTAGTAGCATTGGAGGGCAGCCTGCTAAGTATTGGAAGTCGATCTCTTTGGAAGTTGCACATGCCTACCAAGATTAAGGTCTTATCTTGGAGGGTACTGCGTGACATACTTTAGGTGGCTCTAGTTAATCGACATGCTCCAATCCAAGAGGTAGAATGCTTGTTGTGTGGAGTTGCAGCTGAAATAAGTGTCCATTTATCCAAAGATTGCTCAGTTGTGAAGGATTTTTGGCGTGCTGGTCCCTTGAAGAGTGTCATCCCTTTTGTCTTCGATGAGATTTTGGCTGGTTATGGATACGCTAGATAGAGAACAACAAGCTTTCTTTTTCACCAGTTTATGAGTTGTGTGGACCAAACATAATAAGGTATTGTATAACCATACTTCTTTTAATTCCTACTTCTTATGTCAATAGGTTATTCAAGTTCTACGGGAGTTTGACAAGGTGCATGAGTGGGTAGTGGGGACAAGGAAGAGGGTACTGACAAAATGGGAGTGCCCTCCAAGAGGGAGACTTAAAATCAACGTTGATTGGGCTTTTAATAGCTCTTCGAGCCATGGAGGAATTGAGGTAGTTGTTAGAAATGAAAATGGTTTGGGAATCACAGCTTTAGCTAGAACTATCAGACATGCGCATGCACTCTGCTTTGAGTATGGAGGTTGAGGTGTGTCGGGAAGGTATTCGACATGGTTTATGTCAAGATTGGTCTGATATTGACATTGAGAGTGATTATATCCTATTTATTGCTGCCCTTGAGAAGAAGGAAGATGATATGTCTGAGGTGAGTCGAGTCTTAAATGATTGTAAAGAGTATTTGAGGGCCTTTTAGTCAGTTAGATTCAACACATCTACATAGAAACAAATGATGTAACAGATGGATTAACGCACCTAGCTAGTATGTAAGCAATTGATTATATTTGATATGTCGAGACTCTTGCTATTATTTAAGATGTTCTCTATAAAATATTAATCATTTATCTAATGTAGCACGGGATTCAAATTTAATGACCCCGGATGCAAGATTTAAATTTTACTATAATAAATGAAACCGGACGAGTTTTTCACGACTGGGTTCCAACCCCTTTTAAAAAAATGCTACGGTTTAGTTACGGGCGTGAGATGATGCTGTTGTACTTGTTCTTATTCTTATCCTAATCAGACACACGGCGTCAAACCGTGGCCGTTAACTTCGTTGACCACGTGGGATGTCCAGCACAAAAACAATCCAACACACCTCGGTAATTCTCTCTCTGAAAACCCAGCACTCAACTCTCTCTATCGTATGGAATCTCACCTCTTCTAAATTCTCGCGCTCTCTTCCTCTCTCGGTAAGATTCGATCCAACTCTTCCTTTTCATTTTTTGTTTTGAAATTTCACTTTCCCTTAAATTATGCCGTTGATTGATTTCTAGGGCTGGATTTGTAGTACGATTGATCCGTGTTTCAATTCGCGTAGTTTATGGATTTGTGTATATGTGCAATATCGTTACGATTGTTGATTTAATTGGCAACATTTGGTGTGAAATTAATAATTACAATAGTTTTGGATCTATTTCGATCGCGACTGAAGGGAAATAGTGCTAGAATGTTACTCTACTCAGTAAGCTTTCTATGAGCAAGCTTTATCAATTTTTTGATGGTTGAGTTGTGTAGAGCATGAACCTCTTGCTATTAAGAGCTTTATATACTTGCCGAAAAGTTCGGGAGATAGTTTTCGACAGTGAGTATTAGATTTAGCTTAGATTTATAGCCGAGAGTTTAAATTTCCGTCATTGTTTACTCTTTTGTTCATTAGTATGACTGTAGTTTGAGCTGTTGTTTCGCTCTCTCGTCCAGAATCTCTGGCGTTTTAGGATGGATTCAGAATCCACGGTTCCATCGAGTTCACCTTCAGTTGAACAACCTCCTGCTGCCTCAGACGCGGGATCAGATAATAGTTCTCGGGAGGTGCCATCCAAGCTGAGTACTTCTGGCTTGACTTCATGGGCCAAAAATCTGAAAATTCCTCAGCCAATGGCACCAGCACAGGACTCTCCGACTGGTTCTGGACAATCGAGTTTTGCTCGCTTTACAAGTGGATTAGGACTGCGCTTGTCTCCAAAAGCTCCGGTGGAAGAAGATGTTCCCAGTGGGAGCTCAAAAGCTATGCAACCTGGAATATTTGATACTATTACGAAGGGGATAGTCCACTCTTCCAAAAGTGCAGTAAAAGCTGTTCAAGTTAAGGCCCGACATGTTGTCTCTCAAAACAAACGCAGATACCAGGTGAGCTCCTGGTGTTGATAATTATCAATGCCGTGGTCCTCTTTGTAGTAAAGCAAAGTTCACATTTGTTTCTCTGTGTGGTGGTCTGTTATCTCAGAAAAATCTGTGGCCTGCCGAATATGGTTTTTGATATATGTATGACCTCAGTGTTTCTACATGTGTATAGGAGGGAGGATTTGATTTGGATATGACATATATCACAGAGAACATTATTGCTATGGGATTCCCAGCTGGTGATATGAGCTCTGGCTTTTTTGGATATGTTGAGGTTAGAACACAATTAGCACTTCACACCTGTCTTCACTTATGCTGCTGCTGTACATTAAGTTTACCTGAATATTTAATGCAGGGGTTCTACAGAAACCACATGGAAGAAGTGATTAAGTTTTTCGAAACTCATCATAAGGTATAATTTAGTTATGTTTGTGATTATGATAATCTTGTTGCATCTTAGTCCACACACTTATCCAACAATTTCCTGACCGTAAAGTTTTCTCTGTTATTTTGATGTAATTTAGGATGTGCAAGATAGATTTTTTTTGGAAAATACTTGGGTCCGATCTAGATCGGACCAAGTAGTTCGTTCGATCTCCTCAAAATGTACTTTTAATAACATCAATCATAATCTTAACCGTTCAATAGTTGAATTAACCAATGAAGATCATCTATATAAAAAATCAATGTAAAAAAAGATTGTTTGCTCGCCCGAATGCATCAAACAAAATGAATGGATTATCATAAAAGCTCAGGAACTGTCCATTTGGTTTGATGCATTCGGGCAAGCAAACAATCTTTTTTTACATTGATTTTTTGTAAAGATGATCTTCATTGGTTAATTCAACTATTGAACGGTTAAAATTACGATTGATATTGTACACATAGCCTAACTTGGAGATCGAACGGGAAACTCCATCTGATCTAGATCGGACGGAAGTTTTTTGCCCCAAAACCTTTTGGGTGCGGTATCCTTGTGGTGTCTGATATGCTCTGGGTACGGCTCCAACATCTTAAAAAACGTCTGTTAGTGGGATACATCCGGAAGAAAATTAGACGCCTGGGTGATGTTTTGGACATTTTTCATGCATCTTGAAACCTAAAACAGAAACTCTATTTTTTTCATCTGCAAAGTAGCACGCTTTATTCACGAAAGTAAAAAATAAGGGAGAAGCCTGACTCCACTACTCCTGCTTCGGAATGTGTCTTTCATTTTTTTCTCTTTGCAATCAGATCATATAGGAACTATTCATCAAACTTTTATTTTATTAAATGTTTCATAGACATATAACATCTTTTTCCATTGTCGTAGCCCGTACCCTTGTCAGTGATCATAGGCACTAACACACAATTTCACAAATATCATATTTATCCATTGAATTTTTGCAAGCGAAAGTTTTGGATTATGGAAAATACTATTCATTTACTGGGATTTGCTTGTCCCTATCTCAGTTATCTGAATTGGGTGAAACAGCTTACATGCTTATTTATACAGTACTGAGTCAGGCAGATTGTGCCATTAGCTGTTGTAATGTGGTTTGATTTCTGTTATACATTTACAAAATGTCCCTATGGATGAATGCTGACATCCTTTAGAATTTACACTGTTGTCCTTTATTGATTGACTGTGTTGGTGAATGAAATGTCATGAAGCGTCTGCCATCAGATGTTGAGATTTGGTTTTGGACTTTTGGTTATAATTTTATCTTAAGTCATTATCAAGTATTTTATGTATTGGTATATCTTATCTAGAATAAAAAAAAATAATGATACTAATATCTTATGTCTTATTTTACTATATGTGTAGGGGAAGTACAAAGTATACAACCTGTGTTCAGAAAGGCTATATGATGCATCATTATTTGAAGGAAAGGTTGGCATACATTTCTTCTCTAAACAACTAATGAGTGTTCTGGACTAGATTAATGATCTAGTGCAGAGGTTAAAGATAAATGCTACTTCTGCCTAGAGTCGGTGTGTGGAATTTCAAGTTATTATATTGATTTTGTTCTGTGAAGTCAATCTTCTTCACAGGAATAAAAAAGAACAAAGTTGTTACTTGAATTCAATATTCTTGAAAAAAATTCACGACAATTTTCTTTTGCTTACAATCGAATACACAACTATTTTAAATTCTAAAAGAGCACATAATAGATGTCTCAGTAAGACTTAATTTTTAACTTCCAGAGTATTTCCTTTCATTGGAATAAACATAATATCTGGCGGTTGTCACTCATCTTGAAGGTTACACTATATAGAAAGGTTGAAACTACTCTTCCCCAGTACTCCAACCTTTTCTTAGTAAAAGGCGTAGTTTACAGAGATTATCGCATGAAGTGTATTCTGTGGTTATAGTTACCAAAACAAACATTTTGTGCTAGTGTCCTAGTTGCTATATTTGATTTATCATTTTGCTTTCAGGTGGCTAGTTTCCCATTCGATGATCATAATTGCCCACCAATTCATCTGATATCGTTATTTTGTCGAAGTGCTTATTCATGGCTGAAAGAGGACATCGAGAATGTAGTAGTTGTGCACTGTAAGGCTGGGATGGCAAGGACTGGATTGATGATATCCAGTCTTCTCCTCTACTTAAAGGTAAATTTTATTCGTAGTAGAAAGATTTGAAACAGAAGCTGGTTGATAAATTAGTTAATTTCTTATGTGGTTGTGCACTATGCTTAGTTCTTGCTCTATACTTATTTGTTGCTATCTACAGTTCTTTCCTACTGCAGAGGAGTCTATTGACTACTACAACCAGAAGAGATGTTTTGATGGAAAGGGGCTTGTTCTGCCAAGTCAGATTGTGAGTCTTTTGTTACTCTTCATTTTATTTTTAAGAAGAAATGCTCTTGACTTAAAGGTCTAATAGTTTTCTGTAAGGCTAATACTTTTCTGCTGTTTTTCTAGAGGTACACCAAATATTTCGAACGTACCTTAACATACTTCAACGGTGAAACCCCACCTGGGCGCAGGTATACTTTTGGCTCTGGATTCAATTGCTAGTTTATATATATATTGCTAGTTATATATATATAATATATTCTGCAACACGTTGACATATGTTTGCTTCATTTTCAGGTGCATGCTTAGGGGTTTTCGGCTTCACAGGTGCCCATACTGGGTCAGGCCCACTGTTACTGTCTCTGATCATAATGGTATGTTGATGCTGTGTCTGTTTCTCATATTTCCTTCCCGCTGTGCTGTTCAATGAGAGTCATTTTTTTGTTCTATTGTAGTGGCAATGCAAATTTCATGTTGTACTTTCTTTTCTCATTAGTACAATTAGGTATTTTGTATTTAGTTATTTTTACTTATGTGTAGTTTTTATATTCATGCTTGTTAGCTTATTATGATGTTGTTGGTTGGTTTTGATTTAATGCTTTATCAGGCGTTCTATTCTCCACAAAAGATCATCCAAGAACCAAGGGTCTTTCGGTATGTGATGTTCAATTACAGTTTTAGAAACTTTATACCAAGTTCTGTCAGTAATTTTATTAGCTCTACTATCCTTTCATTAATTTGGATTTTAACATGTCAATAATGATCGACAGCCTGAAGATTTTTGGTTTAGTGCTCCAAAGAAGGGGGTAATGGTCTTTGCTCTGCCAGGGGAACGTGGTTTGACTGAGTTAGTTGGTGACTTCAAAATCCACTTTCATGATCGTCAAGGAGATTTTTACTGGTCAGCAAACTTCTTTGTTTATGCTTGGTTTAAGTTGGAACTGGTTTTATCTTTGGTTTAACATTTCTATTATTAATATTTCAGCTGGTTGAACACAACAATGACAGAAAATAGAAAAACTTTAACCACCAATGATCTGGATGGATTTGACAAGGTACATATCTTTTGTTTATATACATGATCCTCACTTCCAAATCGTGGCAACTCATTTTTCAAGGTATACTGTATACCAGTCAGGAGTGTTAATATATTTGCTCTGTAGTAGTCCTGGAACCTGTCTAAAATAAGAGATGGGGTGGTTGTAGGTTTTGACGTAGATGAGAAGTTTTGAAGTGAAGAGTAAGAGCCTTAAGATTGAACTATATATCAAATATTATAACATACAACATTTGTTGATTGAAACAAAATTGATGGCACTGCTCTTTCAATGGTTTAGGACTTTTGTACCAGTGCTCTGATTGGGAAAGAGGCTTTGTGTTGATTTTTTTTTCAAAGCAAATAAAAAATGCACCAGTGCTCATTAGTATCTGTGGTGCTCTAGTTGATTGAGAGAAATAGCTGGGGTTTTGATGTACTGGAGCATCCTATGATGGAGTGGAGTGCTCTAATATAGTGTTTTGAGTAAATTCATGTGACTCCTCTTGCTTAATTTTTATTTTGTTTTTACTTTTTTTTGGGAGACCACGTGCTTACTATTGTGCTTTGATAAAGTTTCTGTTATTGATGGAGTGGAGCATCCTATGATGGAGTGGAGTGCTCTAATATAGTGTTTTGAGTAGATTCATGTGACTCCTCTTGCTTAATTTTTATTTTATTTTTACTTTTTTTTGGGAGACCTGGTGCTTACTATTGTGCTTTGATAAAGTTTCTGTTTTCAATGCTTTTTTTTCTATATGTTTAGGAGGTAGATGTGCAATCGTTCCATTGTTATCAAATACAAAAAATATTGATTAAGGTAATATTATCTGTGATGGACCCTTCTGCAGAGGAAATTGCCGTCCCCTGGATTTCAGCTCGAGGTGGTTTTAGTTGATTATAATGGCAATGTTCCGACAACACCTACACCTAACACTGACACTACTGCAAAGAAACCAGATGAAAGCTCAGGTACTAAACCTCCATCAGATGACGCAGCTGCTGCAGCTGCAGCTGATCCACCATCCCATAATGCAAATCTGGAAAGCCAAGATAAGGATGATGTGTTTTCAGACAATGAGGCCGACGAGACTGGCTCTTCAAAAGTTAAGCAAGCAGAAGGAACTTCTCCAGCTGGTGGAACTGTTGCCAGTACCACCTCCAGTTCCTCATCTACTACAAAATCAGATCAAGTTGCAAGCTTAACACAAGCAACTAAACAAGTTTCTCTTGCAAGCACAGATTCTAAACAAGTATCTGCTGCTAGTGACCCTAAAAGTACTGCAGTTGGAAATGTTCCGAGCCATGAAACTCAAAATACGGAAAGTGAATTTAAGGCAATGGCGGCTGATGCCTCCGTCTTTACATTTGGAGACGAAGAGGACTATGAAAGCGAGTGAAAGAGGCTTGACACCACTGCCTTGGAGTTGAATAATCTGTACATAACATGGTTTGGAAGCTTTAAGTCCACCAGTTGCCGACAGTTGGTCACGTTCAATGTTCAATCCATTGGATCCATTTTGTAAGTGAAGTTGAGTTCTGATTGGATTGATAGCAAAAAGGTACTTGAACGTGCGAATAATTAAATCAAACCGTACATTACATTCTTTCTGGGCTTCTATACCCCTGTTAGGAATGTATGTGATCATCGTCAAGTTGTAAACGGTTTCATTTTAGTTCATACTGGGTTATAAGTTTATCTTTGGATTATGAACTTGGCTCTAGGGATTAGATTAGGTCTGTATACTTCTCTGGTTAGAACTCGGATACTGAAATCTTGGTCTGATCGGAATTCGATCAGGTGAACCGTCTTCAACGTAACACCGAGTCTCAATCCTAAGCTCGTGTGTTTAGGTGTTCTATTTGACTATGTTGAAGGTGCATCCTTTGCCTATATAAAAATGATTGAACTAGTCTTAAAAGAATCTCTAAAACCTGATCTTGCCATTCTGGTGTGCTTATCCAACGCATTGAAGACTTCAAGAGGTAGCATCAACTTGTTAATATTCAACAATTGCCCCACGATGAAATGGAGAGTGACAACTCTTATTACAAGGTCAAGCTGAGAAAGTTTCTTGCGCATTGTCTGGCTCTGGATTTGTCATTTTTCCTGGCAAACTCGAGGTCATGGGCTGATCGGGTCTGATTCTTTTTATTACTTATTGAGTGTCATCTTTTTCTTTTGGAATGATCAAGTTTGATAGGTTTGTCATTTCTCCCCTGGAATAGTGTGTGGATCCAATCAAAGGCACAGTAAATGTAATATCCTACCTTCGTTCCTTTTTTCTCAAAGTAATTTTCATCGAATCAATTAACGATTACAATATAAATTTCAAGTCTCCAAAATGCAGTGTATAGACTACGGAACTAGTTCTGTTTTGAATCCTCTGATTTCTCCCTCCACTTCAAGTTTTAAACTATTTATATGAAACGTCCTTGAATCAAATCTCAAACTAGCTGGATGGTTTTGAACTACATAAAACACTTCATCCAATACCAACTCTACTAGTTGGTATGTACGTTGAGGTACAATTCACAAAGAATAATAATAATAATAATAATAATATCACTATCTACTCAATGACTTGGTGAATCAAAATTGGTAATTTGCACCCAAAAAATAATTTTGGGTTTGTCAACTATATGGAATTTCAACGACCAAAAAATAACTATTATGGAAATTCCGTGTACTCAAAAAAAAACAAATAGCTGCCAAGAGCACTTAGGGAAGCAAGCGCGTCAACGCCGGCACAATGACTCTTATACCCCCACGCGCTTCCTCAATCCAACCGAAACTGGGATTTACGTAGGAAACGATCTCTGTTCTTCCTCGAACCCCAGAATCTCACGTCCCAGAAATTTCACTTTCACCGCCGTAGTAAACTAATTAAAACCACGCGGAATAGTTTACTATAAAAACAGAGATCTTCACATTTTTTCATGTCATATTATCAATATCCAACGCAGTCTTCTTCTTCTTCGTCTCCTTACTCATTGTTTCCCATGTCGATTTCTGGTATTCAAGGCCAGCTTCTTGAGGTCACCGGTACGTTTTCTCTTCTGGGTTTCTGTTTGTTTTTTCTGGGTCCGCTTTGATTTTCTCTAATTCTTGGTTTGGTTTTGAAGTTGTTGGGTGCAACAAGTTGAAAGATACCGAATGGATTTCAAGGCAAGATCCTTACGTTTGTATTGAATATGCTAACTCCAAGTTCCGAACAAGAACGCATACTGGTATGGATTCTTTTTTATTTTGTTCTTGTGATTTTAATGGTTGTAGTTTGATTGAGACTTGATGGGTTTCTTTTTTGTTTTGAATTAATTTTGATGTTTAGAGTCGAATTTGGACTCGAACTGGACTGAAACTCATGTTGATTCAATTGGTGTAGATGGAGGTAAAAACCCCACATTCCAAGAGAAGTTTGTGATTCCACTGATTGAAGGGCTTAGGACAATCAATGTTAATGTGTGGAACAGCAATAGTGTCACATATGATGACTTTATTGGCGAGGGAAAGTAAGTCAATGTTTTTAATATCTCAATTTTGGCACAAGTTCTAGATACCCTTTTGCTTTATTGTGAGTCTTGGTTAAGCTTTTCTGTTATCTAATTGGGTATTAATGCCTTCAGGATTCAACTTCAGAAGGTTCTGGATCAGGGTTACGATGATAGTACTTGGCCGCTTCAGACTAAACATGGAAGGTATTAACATGATATTGTGGAATTTTTAGTGGTTTCAATTTCATCCTGTGAAAGGTTTATGAATTTATGATGATATTGATGTTTGGACAATAGAGTTGTTTGAGTATATCTACATTGCCTCTGTCATTGTAACAACTCAAAATAATGCATGCTTAAAAACGATTTTGGCAAAACCAATGTGTCGAATTTTCCTTGCAACTCTGTTTAATTTTCTTTTGAGAAGGCAACTCTTTGTTTACTTATCTACATGAAGATAGCAAATAATTGCTGTACATCATGCATGTTTTGGTAACTCTCTTAGTTGAACAAACTGCTCTTTTCTCCCTTCTATATTGTTCTTGTGAAATATAATTTTGAAGGCTTTTAAATGTGTTGCTTTGACATCACAATGCTTTCTTGTGAAACCTTTAATCTTTTGCGTGATGTGATGCATGCCATTAGATGGAGTTTTTCAAGCTGGGGATGGTGGTAGTTTTAGGCTTTTACTTCTCAAAGTGGGATTGGGATAGACTTGCTCCATCAGTTGTTTAGGAACAAGATCAACATATGGGGATGCATCATTGATCTTAAAAGCTTCAATATTTACACTGCTCAACTGCTATCGTTGCTTAGCCATGCCATTTCAACTGTTCGCAACCTTTCAGTTCATATGTATTAGAAAGAAAACAAAGGGGTTGTTAAGGAGATGGAGTGGATCTTTTCTGTGGTACAGGTCAGCCTTTAAGGGACATCTGGGTAGGCTAGAATATGGGATTTAAAGTGTGAAATTCTGTTTGTTAAGTAGAGTCCTGGTATCCATTTTGGTTACAACCAAGATAGACTGGTGGGAATAAGCTCTTCTCATACATTTCATCATGCCTTACCTTGCTAACAAAAGTAAGGAGATGGTTGATTCATTAATTGAGCATCCACTTTACTTGCATCTCTTTTTACTACAGTTGTAACTAATACCTGGTAGTATCTTTTATTTAGAAAAATTGCTGGCTTCTGACATCATATTTGTTTACATTGTAGATATGCAGGGGAAGTGCGGCTTATAATGCATTATGCAAGGCCTAATACAAGTGCAAAGCCTAATGTAAGTTGCATTTCATTTTCTTTTCACAGTATAAGCTGGTGAATCTCCTTAGACATATTCGTATTTATTACATATCAACTGAATAACTGTGCTTGGATCACTACAGAAACCGGGAGCAGGCTTTGCCCCATCTGCACCACCATATGGAGCACCACCTACACCACATGCTCATATGTACTCAACTCCTCCAGCATCTGCATATGCACCGCCACCTCAAATGTATGCACCACCTCCACCAGCAGGCTACCCCGCTCCATCTCCGTACCCTTCATATTCATCTAATCCCTCATATCCACCAAATCCAGCACCAGGGGGATATCCACCATCCCCGTACGGTGCCCCTCCGGCAGCTTCATACCCTCCTGCACCATACCCTCCATCTTCAGTATATCCTCCCCCTCCATCATCTACATATCCACCACCTCCACAAGCCTCATCCTTTTACCCTCCACCTCAAGGTAACTTCATTTGTTTTTCATTACATAATTTTTGCTGTGCCAGTTATTATAATTAATTGGATACTGAAGTTCTGTTTTCTGCTTTTCAATCAGGTCCTTATGGAATTTATCCTCCACCACCATACTGAGATACAGCTCCCGGGTACCCAAGTGAAGAAGCGACTGAAGATTAATTGATAGCTAGCTAATCATGTATAGCTTCTGTTGACCGGTGGCTGTTTAGGCCATGGAATTTTATGTTTCATGCATATATGCACACTTTTTTTTATTCCAAGAGATTGATAGTTCATCTATAAAAGGGGTTTAGATGGATGAATCGGTTTTACTTGGTTGCCTTTTTACTTCTAATGTAATGTGAAGCTTTTTGTGTTGAGGCGGCTGAGAATAGCACCAGACCAATCTAGTGAAGGATCTAGGCTGCACATGTTATTTGTTTTCTGCTAGAGTTTGAACAAGATTGTACTTCAATTCTATCAGTATTACTAGTTTGAATTATCAAAGCTGTGGATTGGTAAGTCTTTGGATTACCGGAATTTGCCACCAAATCTATATCTTCTAAATTATGTCATTGCAGAATGGAGAATTAATCTCATTCTCAAAAAGGAGTACAGTTGGATTGTTTGAGTGGTATGTTTTATGCTACCATTCGCTACCATTCAGCCATTCGCTCCAAATGTTATCAGATCTGGTTTGTTTCAACTTAGTAATTGGATATTGACGTGAACAAACATTGAATTGATCCAGTTCTGGTGTTAACATAGATTGCTTGCCCACGGGGTACTTGACTGGAACGGTATAATACGAAGGTTGAAGTTTTTTTGGTACAAAGAAGATTGTTTGGTGTATCAGTATCTGTATGAATAATTTGATTGAGTATATACTTGGTTAACAATGGGGCCTTGAACTATTTGCAATTCTAATGTACTTGTTATTCTTTTACATATTACTTGAGGTTTCTATGTAATGGATGAGCATGACATCGGATGTGACTTCATCTCTTTATAGATGCTTTGAGCTTGACTGCTGTGCATACCAAGTTAATCCAGCTTGTCCTCTAGAATCACAACAAAACAGTTCAGAATATCATGGTAGCATCTTTTCAGCTTAAGTATGATGGCACACAGTACATACAAAGCACTAGCAAGCACAACCAGGAGCAAAGAAACATAGGAGAACATAATGCTCTACTTCTACCTCCCATATGAACTCACTCCATTCACATATTTTGCTGAATGGAGCCCAATTGAAATCAACAGCTTCAATAAAATGATCACCTGATTATAATATCACAATCCTCTAGTCTAATTATCAACACTCAAACCTTCAATAAATGTTAGTTTCACATTGTCAAAATTTCAGACTTCACACAGCTTAAGATTGATTAACCCAATTTGTTCCAGTTGGTCCTCACCACCCAGGTAACTCAGTTTGATAAGGTTTTATTGAATCATCGTGGTTCTGGTACTAATGTGAGGTTTGGATTAGTCAATAACAATCAATATATACACGAAATAAAATGCACCAAATGGTTACAACAATTTTCAGAAGTACAAATAATTTCGGCAAAGATGATCGTATTTTGGAAGAGGATAACAATTATCTGAAGCTTCCAGAAAAACAAAACTACCATTTCAGAATTTTCAGCTACCATCATCATCCTTCACTGGATCAGAGCTCACAATAGGAAGGCTTTTTCTATACTGCGGAGACGTCAGCCTCCTCTCCAATGGTGTTTTCCTCTTGCTGACCACAAACCGATTCACTCCTTTACGCATTGGCATTATTGATGGGAAATCTTCATCAGGAATCTGACTCAGCTCTGAGATGTCTTTAATCTGGGCAACACGCTTAAACCATCTCTCTGCCTTTGCCTCCTCAGACATATCTAAAGGATTTGGATCCTTCACTGCCGACCCCTCCAAACTCTTCCCAGTCCAGCGCTGTCTACTGTTCAGTTCACTGGAAGGATGGTGTAGATTCGCAGTCTCACTGTTCAATCTGTCTGTGCTATCAGTGCTAGGATTGAAGGCAGAATTTCCACTCGTTGGGGGCTTTCTAAAATTATCTTCAGAATATCTAGATTTCGAGTTGGCAACACGACTTTCGTGACTTTCCATCTGCTGACTATGACCAGTATTCAGCTTCTCAGACCTCTTGTCAAACAATTTGTTTGGAGAGTTCTCTGGCATCATAGTCGGAGTTGACTTAACACTAGTATTGTTATCCATAGCTGTGCCGCTTCTCTGCAGATTTTCCACTTTAGCAAAGTAGTCAGGTGGGAAGGGGACGAAGGGAACATAGTTGGAACTGTTAGATCGTTCTATAGCTGTACCTCTCTTGTATGATGGAGAAGCCAAAGAACGATCTTTCTTCTTGCTGAGCACAAAGTGATTCTCCCCTTTGCGAACCGGCATGATTTCGGGGAAATCCTCATCAGAAATTGCACTTGGAAGATCTGTAACATCATGCAACTCTGCAACCCTCTTAAACCATCTCTCAGATTTGTCAGCTTGTTCCTTTTCTTCATTCTTGCTGCCAGCTTGCTTCATAGGCTTTCCAGATAGCAGACTCTCTTCTGATTTTCCAGATTGATTGTTCCCAGAAACGCCTTCCAATTCACTGTCCTTAAAAGTGACAGACACATTTTGGTTTCTCACTAACTTCCTACTCTCCTCCATATATGACGTCTCAGGTTTCTTTGCAAATGCATCTGCATGTAATGGCACAAACGGGGCATAATTGGAATTACTCTGTCTGGGCTGTTGAATACCTGAGTGGAAACCAGTTTTAGCATGTTCTCCAGCATTGGTGGTGGTAGTATTTGATTCAGAAACAGATGAACGACCAATAGTAGTATCTACAGTCTGGGTCGATTTAGCACCAAGTGACTTACCTAGATTTCCCATTTGGGGATCCTTGGTTTCATCTTTATCCAAGTTTCTTTCGTATTGGGCATTCGCTAGCCTCCTCTCTAATGGTGTCTTCCTTGTACTGACAACAAATCTATTTACTCCTTTCCTCAATGGCATTATTTCAGGAAAATCATTATCTGATATCTCAGTGCTCATGTCTGAAGTACTGTCTAACTGTGAAATCTTACTGAACCACCGCTGTGCCTTCTCTTCATTGGCAGCCAACCTGCTATTGATATCAGCAATATTTGTATCACCACCCTTGTCGAATCCAATATTATTTTTAATGGTACCAATTGAGACCTCAGCGGGTCGTTTGCAATCACACCTCAAGCATACCATGTTTCTCCCATAGTTAAAGAAATCACATCTGAAGAAGTTACTCCCAATGTCAATAAACAAGAAAATATAGAGAATAATAAGCTATCAGAGAAGGATATGACAAAGGCGCAATACTCACTGGGGACACTCCCACTCTCTGCCAGTCAGCTGTCTGTTTGGCTTTCCCTCATTGCATTCAAGGCATTTCATGTTTTTGGCAAAGTTCATGAAATTACACCTGCTCATAATAGATAACAGTAAACGTAAAACTCTATAAAAATGCCAAATAAACAAACCAACCTATGTTTGGCAATCATTGCATACAAAATGCATTGGATTTTTAACAAGAAATTAATCCAACACTCACTAATAAGCATTAACTATATAAAAAACTATCTACCTTGAGCAAATCCAGTCCCCTCTTTTCATTTCAATTGTTTTGTCAAAAGTCCCAGGAGTTGCTTCATGATTATTAGGACTTTGATTCTGCACTGCCCCAAATGAGTTGGAATGGAAATGGAAACGATGGGAGGATTTGCGACTGGTAAAAGAGGAAGAGCGAGAAGCGAGTGTTGAATGATGGTGGCGAGACAAGAGAGGGGGACTGGAAGAGTGGCGAGACAAGAGAGGGGGACTGGAAGAGTGGCGAGACAGGCTAAGGATGAAGCAGTGGTGGAGATGGAGAGGCAGAGGATGGGTTGTGGTAGTGGTGGAGAGGAGGCTCAACAACCTATTGCTCGCAGCACCCATTTAGTCCGCAGCAAACTATATGCTACTTCTCCTCCCCCTCCAGATTGCAATACTGCTTCAAACTAGAAAGATTGCCCGCACGCTGCTGTGGTGGTTGATGTTGCTGAACAACTGCTAATCTTTCTCAGATACAAAATTCAGTGACCTCTGATGAGATGATACTAAACTCTGATATTAAATATCAGTCACCGGCTATCACCTAGACAGTACAAAAGCACAACGTTACGGGATTCAAGAATACATTGAAACAATTGAAATACAATGAACTATTTATCAGAGGGATATCAATACATATGTAAATAGCATCAGAAACTCTCAAAAAGGTTTAAAAGGCACCAAAAGCTAATCAATAACCAATCCAAATGGCACAAATGACATACTTATATTGAAAACAAAATCAACGGAAGGGTACAAAGTGCATACTTGTATTAAAATCAGAATCCCTCAAATCAGACAGATAATATTGCTTTTATTTTTGCTTCATACTTGTTCAATTGATTGTTCCAAAATTGATTTCTATTTGAACTACTAAGAATTTATTGTTCCATTTGACACAATATGCATACTGCCGGTAATCCAACTAGCCCTTTCAATGAAACAATTAGATTTCACATGCAGAAAAGTCTTTGACATAAAGTTTTATAGATAAGGCTAAGATGTACTCACAAACCAACAATATATCAGTTTACGAAACTCCAATATATAGAGATTCTCTTCTCAGCGGTGTTCTAGTGCTATCCAGTTCCACCTTCTGTAGTGCGAATTTTCAACAGTTCATTTTAATTGTTGGACATAAGCCTATGGAAGAACAAAACAAAAGTATTGCAATTAGTAGACAATTTTAGCAAAGATATACATAAAGATGAACTACAATGGATTTATACTTCTATTAGATAAATTAAAAATAAATTCTATATTCAGACAAAAACAAAAAATGCATATTGAATGGAAGATTGCAACCTAATCGAAGTAAATTACCTTAACAACAATATGCCTTCTAACAAACTCCTTTGCTAAATTCTTAGAGGTATATATGACTAAGTTTTACACCTGAAATGTTTATTAAGCATATTACAGTAATTACTAAATAACTAAGTCAACAAATCAAGAATGTAAACTACCCTACAAAAAACAACAGCCCTTTAACTTTTTCAATAACAATTTCTAGCGTCTCCTACATAAGCAGAAAACAACAGCATTAAACGATTGAAAAGGAAAAATCAGTTGTAAAAAGACAACCATTTGATGAAAAACACGAAGAAAATATATCAGATTATATTCTCCTCCTCTTTAATACGATTTCAAGAATCATGTTCTTTTATACTCAGAAGGCACTGATGTTTACAAACTTAAAAGGAACTGCTTATTTAGCAACACAGATACAGACTGTTTCGCATTTAACAAACCTAAGCCATATATACGTAAATCACTCAGCTTCTGGGATTGGAACACGAGTGAAATTGCACACTCGTGACAACTGATTGTGTTACAACATCAACCTTATCAACATGCGAAACAAAAGAAACTAAATTTACAGTACCCACCAAAACCAAACCCATACCAGAGTAAAAATAAAAGAAGCAAACACTGACAGTACTCTTATAAATTCAAACAAATGCATCTCAAAATCACAGACGAACTTACCAAAGGCACCTTAAATCCCAGACCCAACAAAGCGTAGGATCAGTAGACATACATAGTTCATTAGCTAAAATCCCATATGATGAACTATATAACAACTGTGATTAGATGAAACACTATGGCATTACTTCATAACTTGAAACAAGTGCAATCGATCATCTCATAATCTCTTAAAGATCAACAGAAACAGAAAAGCAAACCCACAAAAGAACCGAAACCCAGAGATTACAGAACAAACGGTTTAAGAATGATACAGAAACTTACCAAGCGCGTGAACCTGATGAAAGATTTAAGTTGCGGTTAGGCTGTTCTCGAGGTTTATCATATTTTCTGGGTTTATAGACCTAATGGCCTTATTTTCTGGGCAACCAAGTGTGCGTGAGCCGGGGGCAAAAACGGAAGTACACTAGAAATTATGTACGCCAATTTTCTTCAAGAAATTCGTCAAACCAAAAAGTTAGTTTTGATTGGATTTTATTTATTTGATTGGACTTCTACTCAATAGAGATGGTAATGTTGACGTGAGTCCTAATCCTAGTATGATTAGAAAGTATAATCAAACTAGGATTGTGTAAGTCTTTCTGTATAATTAGTTTCCTTCTAGGATTATAACTATTCTTATATATAAATAGAACCCTAGAGGCATAGTTTTAGTAGTGGTGTGATGTAGATCGTTAAGAGTTCTGATCTTGGGAGCTGAAATGTCACGCCCCGAACCTTATAATTTCACTGCGAGTTACCTTCCTTCCGTTATCCGTGAATTTACGGTGTCGACAATAAAGTTTGAACAATAAAATTAACCGTCGGAATTGTTGACGGTAATTTAAAATTATCGGGGATTTTTATTGGGGTAAATTCCGGATTTGAACGAAGAAAAATTTAGGGGTTCTGTGTTTTTTAAAAAAAAAAAAGAGTTTCCTTGTTTGGAAACTTTCCCCTTTTATCCGGTTTCCTTTCTCTCTTTCGCGTCACTTTCCTTCTCTTTCTTTCTTTTCTTTCTTCTTCTCCTTCGCGTCGTCCTCCTCTCTGGGTCAGTGCGCACCCTCACTGTGCTCCGCCACCACCGGCCGCCGTGGGGCGCGTGACTGGCCTCCCTAGAATCGGTGGAGGTCCAGCAACTCAGCAAGTGTTTGCATTGGGGCAGCGCCGCCGCGTGGAGGGAGAGAAGACCCTCCGAAAAGCTGCTGGGTTTTCGGGTTCCGGTCGGGTCAGGCCTCTGTGCCGTCGCCTGCCGCTCTCAGCCGGTCCACAGGCCACCTCTGAGCCTTCCAAAGTCGGAGCGCCGGTCGATTACAGCCTAGGTGAGGGATTCAATCAAGAATTCCAAAGTTTGGGAATTCTCTACTGTTCATTGTGATTTGTTGGTGTTAGGGTTGGTTTTGGTTGTTGTGATGTAAAGGGAAGTTGTAGGGGAGGTGGAGAGGAGCCGGAAGATGGCCGGAGATCGCCGGTCGGAGGCCAAATGGCCGGTGACCGGATTTCACTGTTCACAGGGGCATTTCTGTCATTTACTTGAGAAATTACTTTTGACAGTTTGGTAATTGAGTTAGGATTAAAGGTAAAAGTATTTCTAAAATAATTTGGAGGTAAAAGGTGATAATTGTGGAGAATTGGAAGTAATTGGATTATAGAAATTAAGGTATATGAAACATGGTGGAGGTGGGATTAATAGCCGAGTCGATTAGGTTTCGATTATTATTCGAAATGTCGTTTCGGTTCGGAAAAAGAATTACATGTTCTCGTTGGTCGGGATTGACCGAAGATTTCTAAGAGTATACAAGAATTAAGCTAGTTTAATACGGAGTTTATACAAATGTCTCCGGAGACCCGACTTTACGATTTGAGATAATTAACATATTTATTTTATTAAACAGGACGTGAGGATTTACGTTCCGGGGAGGCACAGGATCGCTCTCAGGGCTAGTCCCTTTTCTGTGAGTGGACAGTTTACTTTTAATTGAATGCATGCCCTATGATTGATTTATTTGCAAGATTTATATGATTGTTTCGAGTACGATATGTTCCTCGGGTGCTCGGATTTTATATTTGGATTTCTGCTTATATGTCGTGAAATAGATATAATTAATAGTTTGGGAAGAGTATTCGAGAAAAGTATTGTTAGGAGTTTCCTTTATGGGTTGTCCGATGATTATGCTAGCTAGAGTAGCGTGAAGGCGCTACTAGAGCTCTTAGCTCCGACCCTAGCCTGAGAGGTCAGGCAAATTACGTAGTGCACTATGAGGGTTGTCCATCACCACCTACCTAGAGCTCTTAGCTCCGACCCTGGTCTGAGAGGACAGACACGCCTGAGATGTCAGGTGGATATTCTAAGGGTTGTCCATCACCACCTACCTAGAGCTCTTAGCTCCGACCCTGGTCTGAGAGGACAGACACGCCTGAGATGTCAGGTGGATATTCTAAGGGTTGTCCATCACCACCTACCTAGAGCTCTTAGCTCCGACCCTGGTCTGAGAGGACAGACACGCCTGAGATGTCAGGTGGATATATTAAGGGTTGTCCATTACCGTTTTATATAGCTAGCATAGCGTGAAGGCGCAACCAGAGCTCTTAGCTCCGACCCTAGTCTGAGAGGCCAAATTTATTGTGTTTGTGAATAATACTCTTCCCATAATCTTTATTGGTTTATATTATCATGCATTTGTGGAGATTTTAGAATTTGGGCATGCATAAATGTTATTTTAATAAATAAATCTTTGGGAGAGCATGAAACATTGGTTTTAATTATTGTGGTGAATTTTTAGTGTTTCATGTATTATTTTCGTCCACTCACTCTAACGTTTTACATGTTTCTCCCCTGGGCCTTTGTTTTTCTTAAAATGCCCAGACTGCAGAGTTCGGCCAGCAAATTAGGAGGCGCATAGTGGTTACCTCTCCACACCGTTTTCACTAGTAGGTTTCTGAAAACCTACAAGTGCTCTTTTCCTCCTTTGTATTAGAGCTCTGATAACCTGGGTATATTATTACTATGTTTCGGGGTAGAGTACGAAACTTATTCATTATTCCAGGAATTTCGGATATTTATTAAGTTGAAAGATGTTTGTGATTGTGTTATGTTATTGTGTTTGTATTTGTGGAGGTGGTTCTGTGTTGTTGTGAGCAGGTTGGATTTTATAAGGAGGGGGATGAGATTATAAGTGTACTGCATGTGTTTACTTTGATTTTTAGGTGAAGGGTTACTCACTATTAGGGGACATTATGTCGAAATTTCGGTAACTACCCTTTTAGGTGGGTCCCGCAGGAGTCATTCGGGGATTTACTGGGAAATCTCGGGATGGGTCCTGTCATTGGTATCAGAGCACTAGGTTATTCGATTCCTTTTCTAAATGTCACTGCTTATGCCTTGTGTGAAACTAGTATCTATAGAGTGATGGACCGACCGCGGCGGATCCATCAGCATTTATGCTTAAGATACGAAGTGATCATCAGGTATTTGCAGTAGCTATTACGGTATTATGTGTGATACATGGTACTAAACATCTTGGTTTCAGGTTAATTATGCGCCGAGCACGTGGCCGAGCTCGTAGGGAGAATCTTTCCCCTCCACCGGAAGAAGAAAACCCTCTTCCTCCTCCTAGAAGAGGAAGTGAGGAGTCAGCTACTATGGGAGCGGGTTTGTTAGAGCGGTTAGTGCAGGGTATCCGCTCTGGTATGAGTTCTGAGCTTAACTATGAGAAGGCCCGCAAGCATGGTGCTAGGGTGTTTACCCATGCTAGTGAACCCATGGAAGCACTCAGTTGGTTGGAGGAGACCGAAAAGATGTTTCGAATAGTAAATTGTCCAGAGGAAAGGAAGGTGGTGATAGCTACACAGTTCCTGGAGAGGGAAGCTTGGCATTGGTGGCTTGATGTAAGCCGTAGAGTGGGTGATGCAGCTCCGCAGATGTCCTGGGAGCAGTTTTCCGCCCATTTTAAGGAGCGTTATGTCAGTCGAGCACACATGAACCGCATGAGGGAGGAATTTCTAAATTTGAGGAAGAGTGATGACATGTCGGTTTCGGCGTTTGAGCAGCGTTTTAGGGAGCTGGCCTATTACGTTCCTGAGTTGGTAAAGACGGAGCAGGATAAGGTCTATCAGTTTGTTAGGGGCCTTGGTGGTATATACACTACTCAGATGACGGCTGTACCATATGCATCATTCATGGAGGCAGTGATGGCTGCACTTAATGTTGAGGCCCAGCAGTTTTCTTATGGCCGGCTTTCAGATGTTGGGGTTGCCCGTCGGCTTTCAGATGTTGGAGCTGCGGGTTCCGGCTCAGCTAGAAGATCGTTGACGAGGTCTAGTTCAGTATCCTCTGCTGGGAGTGGCTTTGGTAGCAGCACAGGATCCAGGTCAGGGTTCCGAGGGAAGCTTAAGAGTTTCTTCAAGAGGTCCTCTAGGGGGTT
This sequence comes from Comarum palustre, assembly GCA_951800085.1. Taxonomy (NCBI): domain Eukaryota; kingdom Viridiplantae; phylum Streptophyta; class Magnoliopsida; order Rosales; family Rosaceae; genus Comarum; species Comarum palustre. Next base: position 3,238,241 of record OX637579.1, on the reverse strand, counting down.
TAGAGGAGGATCTAGCTCTCAGAGTGGGTCATCTGGAGGTCAGAGTGCGCAGCAGAGTCAGAGACCGCCCCAGAGTTTTCAGCAGAGTCAGGGGTTGCATAGTCAGTGCTATCAGTGTGGGCAGACAGGTCATTTCAGGAGAGATTGTCCTCTTTTGAGTCAGGGAGCAGCATTGGCACCTACCCAGACTATGGGGCAGACGCATTCCGGTACTGTTAGTAGTGGTACCCCCTCTGTGACACAGACTAGAGGTGGCTCACAGCAGAGCAGAGGTAGTAGAGGCCGTCCTACCACACATGCGAGACTGCATGCCATGACTCAGCAGGAGGGCCGCTCTTCTCCAGATGTTATTATTGGTACGTTATTAATTTTTGGCCGACCCGCTTTTACATTAATAGACCCTGGAGCGTCACATTCCTTTATGTCCAGTAGATTTTCCTTACATGCCAATGTGCCGTCATTATCACTTCCTGGGGAGTGGCACGTGTCCTTGCCTTCCGGGGATGTGATGAAGATAGATTGGGTATTTAAGAGTTGTGAAGTGCTGATAGAGAGTTGGGGTTTTGAGGTTGATCTAATACCTCTTGATATTGTGGAGTTCGACGTGATCTTGGGGATGGATTTCTTGGAAACTCATAGAGCGATGGTGGATTGTTTCCGAAAGGAGGTAGTGTTAAGGAGTCCAGGGAAGCCTGAGGTCACCATTCAAGGGGAAAGAAATGTTCTCCCAAATTGTGTGATTTCCGCTGTTACAGCTAGGAAATTGTTGAACAAAGGTTGCCAAGCCTACCTGGCACATGTAGTAGATACCAGGAAGGGTGAAGTGAACCTGGAAGACATTCCTGTGGTAAAGGAGTTTCCAGATGTATTTCCAGACGAATTGCCTGGATTACCGCCAGCAAGAGAGATCGATTTCACCATCGAGATGCTTCCTGGAACCGTTCCTATCTCTCAAGCTCCCTATAGAATGGCACCTACGGAATTAAAGGAGTTAAAAACCCAATTGCAGGAGTTGGTGAACAAGGGCTTTATTCAACCTAGCACGTCCCCTTGGGGTGCTCCTGTACTTTTTGTTAAGAAGAAAGATGGCACTATGAGACTTTGTGTGGATTACCGGAAGCTGAATCAAGTGACGGTGAAGAATAAATACCCTTTGCCACGAATTGATGATTTATTCGACCAGTTGAGGGGTGCCTCTGTTTTCTCGAAGATTGATTTGAGATCGGGTTATCATCAGTTGCGGATTCGGGAAAGTGATATTCCCAAGACTGCATTCCGGTCACGGTATGGACACTATGAGTTCGTAGTGATGCCATTTGGACTTACTAATGCACCCGCCGCCTTCATGGATTTGATGAATAGGGTGTTTAGTCCATTTCTTGATCGTTTTGTGATCGTGTTTATTGATGATATTTTGGTTTACTCCAAAAGCTTGAAGGAGCATGCCAGGCATTTAAGGACGGTTCTGCGAGTCCTCAGAGAAGCTCAGTTGTATGCAAAACTTAGCAAATGTGAGTTTTGGTTGGATAGAGTGGGATTCTTGGGTCACATTGTGTCGGAAGAAGGTGTTAGTGTGGACCCTCAAAAAGTAGCTGCAGTGGCTAATTGGGGTAGACCCACCAATGTGTCAGAGATTCGGAGTTTCTTGGGATTAGCAGGTTATTATCGTCGCTTCGTTCAAGAGTTCTCCAAGATTGCTGCTCCACTTACAAGATTGACCAGGAAGGGAATTAAGTTTGAATGGTCTGACAAGTGCGAGCAAAGTTTTCAGGAACTCAAAGAGCGTCTGACTAGTGCACCAGTTTTGGCACTACCAGATGATAGTGGGGAATATGAAGTCTATTGTGATGCCTCTAAACACGGATTGGGTGGTGTGTTGATGCAGCATGGGAGAGTGATCGCCTATGCTTCTAGACAATTGAAAACGCATGAGGTGAATTATCCCACCCATGATTTGGAGCTTGCTGCAGTAGTGTTTGCTCTTAAAATTTGGAGACATTACCTTTATGGAGCCAAGTGCCAAATTTTCACTGATCACAAGAGTTTGCAATATGTGTTCACTCAACGGGATCTAAATATGCGTCAAAGGAGATGGATGGAATTAATTAAAGATTATGATTGCTCGATTGAGTACCATCCAGGAAGAGCTAATGTGGTGGCTGATGCTCTTAGTCGCAATCCCTCTTTATCCTTGGCATATTTGAGAATGGTTCGGGTTCCACTTCTTTATGAGCTTAGAGCTACCGGTGTTGATTTAACAGTGGATGAAAGGGGTGTTTTGGTGGCCAGTTTTCGTGTGAGGCCAGTACTAATTGATAGAGTTCGGGAGGCTCAATATAATGACCCTTCCATTGTACAGTTGGTTGAGAGGGCTCAGGAGGGCTCAGCAGAGGACTTTGCGGTTAGGAAAGATGGAACCCTTTTATTTAAGGGTAGGTTGTGTGTACCGAAAAGGAATGAAGAGCTTAAACGGGAAATCATGGAGGAAGCTCATAGTTCCATTTATGCCGCCCATCCAGGTAGTACAAAGATGTATAGAACTTTGAAGAATTATTACTGGTGGCCGAATATGAAGAGGGAAATAGCAGCTTTTGTTAGCAGGTGTTTGGTTTGTCAACAAGTGAAAGCTGAGAGACAAAAACCCTCGGGTTTGATGGAGCCATTGCCTATTCCGGTGTGGAAGTGGGACCATATTACTATGGATTTTGTCTTCGGCCTGCCTCGTACCCGTAATGGGTATGATGGAGTTTGGGTGATTGTGGATCGTTTGACGAAATCTGCTCACTTTCTCCCGGTTAATAAAAAGTTTTCTCTTGATAGGTTGTCGGGGATTTATGTGAACGAGATAGTGAGACTACATGGGGTTCCAGAATCCATTGTGTCAGATAGAGATCCACGGTTTGTTTCCCAATTTTGGGGAGCTTTGCAGGCAGCATTGGGCACGCAACTTCATTTTAGTACTGCTTTTCATCCACAGACCGATGGGCAGTCAGAGAGGACCATTCAGACCTTGGAAGACATGTTGAGGTCATGTGTTCTACAGTTTCGGGGGAGTTGGGATAAAAATTTGATGTTAATGGAGTTTGCTTATAATAATAGCTACCACTCTAGTATTGGCATGTCACCATTTGAGGCATTATATGGGAGGCAATGCCGTACTCCCCTATGTTGGAATGAAGTTGGGGAAAAAGAGTTTTGTGGCCCGGATATCATCTTTGAGACTAATGAGAAAATCAAAGTGGTAAGAGATCGACTCAAGGTGGCTCAAGATAGGCAAAAGACTTATGCGGATAACCGCAGGAAGGACCTGGAATTTCAAGTTGGTGATTGGGTGTTTTTGAAATTATCTCCTTGGAAGGGAGTGGTGCGTTTTGGGAAGAAGGGCAAGCTTAGCCCTAGATACATTGGTCCTTATGAGATCCTTGAAAGAATTGGTCCACTTGCCTACCGATTGGATTTACCTCAGGAGTGGTCAAAGATTCATAATGTCTTTCACGTATCCATGCTTCGTAAATACATTGCTGATCCTTCTCATGTGTTGCATGCGCCACCTGTTAGTCTGAATAAAGACTGGACCTACGTAGAGGAACCGGTGCAAGTTATTGATCAAAAAGAGCAAGTGCTTCGGAACAAAATCATTCCTCTTGTTAAAGTGTTGTGGAGGAGTCATGAGGTGGAGGAAGCTACCTGGGAGCCCGAAGCTCAGATGCGACATCAGTATCCTCACCTATTTGAGTAACAGGTATGTAAATTTCGAGGACGAAATTTTTATAAGGGGGGGAGAATTGTCACGCCCCGAACCTTATAATTTCACTGCGAGTTACCTTCCTTCCGTTATCCGTGAATTTACGGTGTCGACAATAAAGTTTGAACAATAAAATTAACCGTCGGAATTGTTGACGGTAATTTAAAATTATCGGGGATTTTTATTGGGGTAAATTCCGGATTTGAACGAAGAAAAATTTAGGGGTTCTGTGTTTTTAAAAAAAAAAAAAGAGTTTCCTTGTTTGGAAACTTTCCCCTTTTATCCGGTTTCCTTTCTCTCTTTCGCGTCACTTTCCTTCTCTTTCTTTCTTTTCTTTCTTCTTCTCCTTCGCGTCGTCCTCCTCTCTGGGTCAGTGCGCACCCTCACTGTGCTCCGCCACCACCGGCCGCCGTGGGGCGCGTGACTGGCCTCCCTAGAATCGGTGAAGGTCCAGCAACTCAGCAAGTGTTTGGATTGGGGCAGCGCCGCCGCGTGGAGGGAGAGAAGACCCTCCGAAAAGCTGCTGGGTTTTCGGGTTCCGGTCGGGTCAGGCCTCTGTGCCGTCGCCTGCCGCTCTCAGCCGGTCCACAGGCCACCTCTGAGCCTTCCAAAGTCGGAGCGCCGGTCGATTACAGCCTAGGTGAGGGATTCAATCAAGAATTCCAAAGTTTGGGAATTCTCTACTGTTCATTGTGATTTGTTGGTGTTAGGGTTGGTTTTGGTTGTTGTGATGTAAAGGGAAGTTGTAGGGGAGGTGGAGAGGAGCCGGAAGATGGCCGGAGATCGCCGGTCGGAGGCCAAATGGCCGGTGACCGGATTTCACTGTTCACAGGGGCATTTCTGTCATTTACTTGAGAAATTACTTTTGACAGTTTGGTAATTGAGTTAGGATTAAAGGTAAAAGTATTTCTAAAATAATTTGGAGGTAAAAGGTGATAATTGTGGAGAATTGGAAGTAATTGGATTATAGAAATTAAGGTATATGAAACATGGTGGAGGTGGGATTAATAGCCGAGTCGATTAGGTTTCGATTATTATTCGAAATGTCGTTTCGGTTCGGAAAAAGAATTACATGTTCTCGTTGGTCGGGATTGACCGAAGATTTCTAAGAGTATACAAGAATTAAGCTAGTTTAATACGGAGTTTATACAAATGTCTCCGGAGACCCGACTTTACGATTTGAGATAATTAACATATTTATTTTATTAAACAGGACGTGAGGATTTACGTTCCGGGGAGGCACAGGATCGCTCTCAGGGCTAGTCCCTTTTCTGTGAGTGGACAGTTTACTTTTAATTGAATGCATGCCCTATGATTGATTTATTTGCAAGATTTATATGATTGTTTCGAGTACGATATGTTCCTCGGGTGCTCGGATTTTATATTTGGATTTCTGCTTATATGTCGTGAAATAGATATAATTAATAGTTTGGGAAGAGTATTCGAGAAAAGTATTGTTAGGAGTTTCCTTTATGGGTTGTCCGATGATTATGCTAGCTAGAGTAGCGTGAAGGCGCTACTAGAGCTCTTAGCTCCGACCCTAGCCTGAGAGGTCAGGCAAATTACGTAGTGCACTATGAGGGTTGTCCATCACCACCTACCTAGAGCTCTTAGCTCCGACCCTGGTCTGAGAGGACAGACACGCCTGAGATGTCAGGTGGATATTCTAAGGGTTGTCCATCACCACCTACCTAGAGCTCTTAGCTCCGACCCTGGTCTGAGAGGACAGACACGCCTGAGATGTCAGGTGGATATTCTAAGGGTTGTCCATCACCACCTACCTAGAGCTCTTAGCTCCGACCCTGGTCTGAGAGGACAGACACGCCTGAGATGTCAGGTGGATATATTAAGGGTTGTCCATTACCGTTTTATATAGCTAGCATAGCGTGAAGGCGCAACCAGAGCTCTTAGCTCCGACCCTAGTCTGAGAGGCCAAATTTATTGTGTTTGTGAATAATACTCTTCCCATAATCTTTATTGGTTTATATTATCATGCATTTGTGGAGATTTTAGAATTTGGGCATGCATAAATGTTATTTTAATAAATAAATCTTTGGGAGAGCATGAAACATTGGTTTTAATTATTGTGGTGAATTTTTAGTGTTTCATGTATTATTTTCGTCCACTCACTCTAACGTTTTACATGTTTCTCCCCTGGGCCTTTGTTTTTCTTAAAATGCCCAGACTGCAGAGTTCGGCCAGCAAATTAGGAGGCGCATAGTGGTTACCTCTCCACACCGTTTTCACTAGTAGGTTTCTGAAAACCTACAAGTGCTCTTTTCCTCCTTTGTATTAGAGCTCTGATAACCTGGGTATATTATTACTATGTTTCGGGGTAGAGTACGAAACTTATTCATTATTCCAGGAATTTCGGATATTTATTAAGTTGAAAGATGTTTGTGATTGTGTTATGTTATTGTGTTTGTATTTGTGGAGGTGGTTCTGTGTTGTTGTGAGCAGGTTGGATTTTATAAGGAGGGGGATGAGATTATAAGTGTACTGCATGTGTTTACTTTGATTTTTAGGTGAAGGGTTACTCACTATTAGGGGACATTATGTCGAAATTTCGGTAACTACCCTTTTAGGTGGGTCCCGCAGGAGTCATTCGGGGATTTACTGGGAAATCTCGGGATGGGTCCTGTCATGAAAGCTATGGTAGATCATAGTAGATCTGTCCTGACTATCTTGACAACCTGAATCTGTTTTGAATCTGAATCTGTCCTGACCTGAATCTGAATCTGAATCTGTCCTGAATCTGAATCTAATTTGATCGCCGTATTGAATTAACCCTGAATTGAAGTATTCTTTTCTACTTGGTATCAGAGCATGTTCAATCCTTTGAACTTGCTTTGCATCATTTGAATCCTAAATCTCGAAGAACACTCAAACTACCACCACAAACCGCTGCACACCACCACTACAACCATTGAAATCGAACCATCTTGAAACCCTGAATTTCTACAACCCTGAATTGAATTGAAACCCTAAACCATCTTAGAATCGAAAAAACCCTGAATTGAATTGAACCATGTAGATGGGTTTATACTGTGAAACACAATGCAGATGACAGCAGTCTGAGAGAGCTGGAACTTGAATCTAGTGATCCTGAAGACAACTGTGATGAAGATGATTCTGAATTTGAGAATGAGGTTGAAGCAATTTTCCTAAGAGCTGTGCATGAAAATATAGAACGAGAGAATGTGATCCTGGAAGTGAACGGAATGCGATTGTCATTCAACAAACAAACTGCAAATTGTGCAAGAGCTGTATTTTTGGCATTAGAAGCTCCACATGAATCGGCAAGCGAATTGGTACAAGCTGCTTCCAAGGTAATTTTAGAATGGAAACACATGCTCAAGTATTACCTATTAGGCATAGATGAGGAGATAGAAGTGATTATGAAGTTTGAAGAAATGTGTTTGGAGTCTACCAAGGCAGTTTCGTTCAAACATTTAGTGACTCACTTGATAAGTTGGGCATTCAAGACTTGTATGCGCCAACTTGAGGAGGAGTGTTGACGTGAGTTCTAATCCTAGTATGATTAGAAAGTATAATCAAACTAGGATTGTGTAAGTTTTTCTGTGTAATTAGTTTCCTTCTAGGATTACAACTATTCTTATATATAAATAGGACCCTAGAGGCATAGTTTTAGTAGTGGTGTGATGTAGATCGTTGAGAGTTCTGATCTTGGGAGCTGAAAGCTATGGTAGATCATAGTAGATCTGTCCTGACTATCTTGACAACCTGAATCTGTCCTGACCTGAATCTGAATCTGTCCTGAATCTGAATCTGATTTGATCGCCGTATTGAATTAACCCTGAATTGAAGTATTCTTTTCTACTGGTAAGTGTTTTTCTTATACCATCAAGAAATTTGGATTTTCTGTTATTGTTTATCTTATTTAGAAAGAGATGAATAATCGCATCTTTAGGAATAAAGATGTTCTCTTTTTGTGATTCTCAAGAATATCATGTCTATAATTAGATGCAGGCTTATATCCATCAAGTTTAAATCTTCTAGTACTAATAGATATATTGTTGAAAAGTGGAATCTAGCTGCCTCTTAGTTTCTTGCTTTGTCTCATTTATAGGTTTGATTTTGCTTTCCTTTAGGTAGCTTTCTTTTTTGATGCTTTGTAGTTTTCTTATATTTAGCTTCGATTGTATTGGGCTTTACCCTTCATTTTTTTGTTTAATTTACTCGTTTATTTACAAAAAAAAGGTAGTGTAGATGACCTATCAAATTGGTGTTTGAGCAAACACCAATTTTCGTATCTAGAACCTCCAACTTCAAAGACGTTAAGATTTCAGGAGATAAATGGTCTTTTCGTGGCATGTGTTCTCATACGAATCACATGAGAGGTGCCTGCTGCACTATTGCTACTTCTATGCAAAATCGATTGGGAATTGTTGCAGTCGGGCATCATTCAAGGGAGACATAAGAGAAATCGAGCTACACTTCGAACACCACTCGTCCAAATGACTATATATATAGTGACTAATATTTTACAATATATATAGTGACTAATATTTTACAATACCACTTTGAATCAACAATACCTTAATACGTGCATAATATATGTATTACGTTCATAATCTAAAGAAAAGTCAAATATGTGTTGTGTTTTTGGCTCGTTAATATGATTTGTAAATTAGGATTCAATATGTGAATCTAAGTCTAGAAAGAAAAGACGATTGTCTATAAAATCTTGAAAAATAATCTTTCAAGTTTATGTTAGGATTTTCTTACTAGGTTTAGGAGTCCTAAACCTTATTGTTTCAGCCATCCCTATTCAATATAAGGGAGGAGTTCTATTAAGCATCTTCTTGTTGAGAACTAGTTGATGACTTTTTCGTTTCACCTTATTTTTGATCGCATATTCAAATCTCGATATTCTGGTTTGTAGATATATATGAGTAGATTATCTCTACAAATTGAAAATCGCTAAGGCATTCATAAATGTGATTCACAGATTATAAACTTGAATGGTTCATGTTTGACATATTTGGACCATCCATTGATTTAGTTTATTTTGATGCCTTAACTATCGCCAATTTGACTAAAAATTTATAGAAGTGATATACTCATATAGTCATATAAACTGAACGGTTGAGATGAAAAAATGTGATTGAAAAGTAAATGTAATAAATCATTAAGAAAAAAGTCTTCAACTAGTCCTCAACAAGAAAGTCCTTAATGGATCTCCTTCTTTCAATATAAATAGGAGTTGCAGGGGATTTTCTAGGGTTAAGACAAAGAGCACAGGAAAATCGGGAGTCAAAGATGTTAGAAAAATCTAAGAGTTAGGGATTAGCATAGGAATTTCAATAAGTATTTATAATTAAGTTGTTATTCTTCATAGTGCTAGTGGTTTTTCAAGAAAGATCACGAAGGGGACGTATGGCAGGTTTTGGCTTAACCACAATAAAATTGATGTGTGTTGTGTTTTGTTATTCAAGCTCATCCTTTAGCTTTGGTTAAATCAAAAAGTACTAGAATAAACCAAAAGAGATCCTAAGAGGTTATTAAACTTAAACCATAATAATATAAAAGAATTTATTTTCTTGATTCACAAAGACTCTATCTATTCGATCCACTATTGGTGCCTACAATCAAGGTTATCAAATATTTATAGCTATATATGTTATCTCACATGTTCTCTTTTATTAATATGGTGTTCTTTCTTTTGGTGTATTCTTTCCTTCAACATAATCTTTTTTTTTGGTAAAATTCCTTCAACATAATCTTAATCAACCATCATATTTTTTTTCATTGACACTAACATGGGGGGAACATCCATTATATTATAATCCTTCTCGACTAAATTTTTGGCTCAACAATTAGATCAGTAGAACTCCAAAATAACGTCTACATTCTCAATGCTTAAATCCCTAACACTTACTCCACAATTCTCTCACCTCCTCTCTTATTAGTTATTACTATACCCTTGGAGCGAGTGTGTTTGATCGACATAATGGTGGAACATTGTCAATAAGATTTTCAGATGCAACATAAGGTGACAAGGAGGCAAAGTGAATATAATTTTCCAAAAAATTCAAGACTCGATCTCATTTCTTGTATGAGGTACAACCAAAACAAGTCAAAACAGTCTCCCCTTGAAACAATCTCCGACAAATCAATGCGAAATCTGCAAAATAATTTCAAAAGTAAAGGCGTAAAGCAGAAGGTCAAAACATTTTCGACTAAAATGTGTTCCGAAGAAGCTAAAAATTCTCTCAAGTCTCAACCAATTTCAGGAACTCAAAACGTTTGCCATAAGGTTTGCAACTTTTGTCAAAACATTTTCAAAAACTTTTTGGAACCGCTCTATACCAAGTTTTCCTATAGGACCTGAACATGAGGTTACACTTGGATTGTATGAACTAGACTTTCTTGAATGGTTTGTGTCAAGCAACCCATCAAATCATTCTCTCCTTATATGTAGCACTACTACAAAAAAGGCTTTAAGCAACTGAAGTTTTGGAAGCCAGAAAATTTTTGTCGTTTAAAAAGCTCTTAAGCGAAGGAATTATAAAGGTTATGAAACTTTCCGTCGCTTAGGCTATTTCATTTAAGCGACGAAAATTATTTTCTTAAGTGACAAAAATTATTTACTCAAGTGACGGATTTTTCCGTCGCTTAAGCAAATATCACTTAAGCGACGAAAATTATTTAATTAAGTGAAACTTCCGTCGCTTAAGTAAAATTTCAAATTTTCACCATTTGAAACTCAAAAAACGAATTGAAAATTTGAAACTTACTTAAGCGACAGAAAATTTCGTCGCTTAAGCAAAATTTCAAATTTTAAATCTCCCGCTCAAGTGAAGAACAGAAGAAGAAGAAGAAGAAGAAGAAGAAGAAGCTAGGAAGAAGAAGGAAGAAGAAAGGAAGGAAGCTAGGAAGAAGGAAGGACTGAAAAGAAGAAGCTAGAGCAAAAAAAATTTCTGCTGGAGATTTTTTTTTTGAAAAAAACCTACATGCTTAGGCGACCGAGACATTGTGTCGCATAGATGCATGTTTCGTCGCATAGGTACATACATGTCTTAAGCGACAAAATTATGGATTTCCGTCACTATTAAAAAATACGACAAGCCTTAGGCAATGGACATTCCGTCGCTTAAGCATTAGACGACGGAAAATGAGTTTTAAGCGACAGAATAGTTCCGTCGCTTAAGGGTTTTTTTTGTACTATTGTAGTCTGTTATTATATTCGATAGGTTAGATACTGCTTTGTTAACTGGCCGGTATATTTCAACTAGCAAATTAAGTAATTGGATGATGATCTCAACAACAACATTGAATTGTTCTGCATGTGTTTACCTTCTGGTGTTAACATAGATATTGCACCAGAAATGATATGACATGATCGATCATTCTACCACACCCGAAATTTCGGTCTTTCAAAAAAAGATCGATAACAGTCTTGTAAAGTTGTCCATTATGAAGGTGATGATGAATATACGGAAAACATGGGTCGTATCGATTCTTATTACCTGTCATCAATGGCCTTCATCAATGTGTTTAGTTTCTCATGAAATTAAATCGACCATTTGAAGTGGGAGCCATGCCATATTTTCATGCATGAAGTAAATAATGCTAGCTCCACTTCCACTTCCCAGCTTTCTCCCAGTCGTTCAGGGCCATTTCAAATTCAGCATATAATTTGTATGTTGATTATTGCCCGAGTCAAAGGCTCGAAGCTTTTGATCACTTCATTTAGTTGTGAATTGGGGTTCTTTTCTTTTGGTCGTCAAGGCCATATCAGAATGATTTGGGTATTTGAAGAGCTTTTTTCTTCAGTGGATGAAATGATACACATTCTCTCAAGTGCTTCATGTTTTGATGTGAATCCACCACTGGTCTGGTTGATCTCAATAGTACGTAAGAACAGCACATTATTAATTAATCTTATTATATTGTTGAAGGTGAGGTAGTTAGTTAGAGGATCTGAAAGTCTTGCACAGTTGCTATTTATTAATTCTGTCAATGGTTATATATTGTTGATTGAGGATGAAGAAGACTTCCATGATAAACAGGAATTTAATTTGTTAATGCGATGATTACTCGATCTGCTAGCTTGTTCTTTATTTGTAGTAAAATACAAACTTGCTGCGAAACTTAAGAGCAAATATCTCTTGGTCTAGAGCTTTGAATAATATTTCTTCACCCCCAGTTCAATTATGTTTGCCTATGGAGGAAAAGTCCAAGGGCATTTGGAGATCGAATGCCTTTTGGTTGTACTAGCTCCACAGCCCTAGCTTCTATGTATATATTATGTGAATGATCGACGTGATTAGTAGTATCGCATACGATCAACCATCTAATTAGTCTAGTAGTTGAAACCAGTAATACAACTTATGGCACAACATGCAAAACACTGGGTTCTAGATCTATCTATGTATAGCTGCCATGGCTCCACTGCAAAATTCAGTGAAAAAGGGCCGACCCGATCGAGCTAGGTACGTACGTAGAGATAAGTGGAAGAAACTCATTTGTCATAATTCGACCGAAAGTCAATTTCGCGTAATTTGTTTTGTTGTTCAAACCCTAGCTGAAGGTATATTTGTCAAACATAAAAGGTTAATAAGGTGGGTCTGCTCTGTGATGATATGAACACTTGAACAGCTACATAAATGGTTACAACTTAAAAGAATTAAACAGCTATATTTGGTTAATCTAGCTGTGGTTAGTGTGTCATTATAATTCAAGTTGATGATCGATGATCTATTCAAATGTTGCCGGCCACCAGAATTTAGTCAATTTACAGTTGAAAAACTGTGCTGCAGTCACTAGCTAGCACTATGTGCTTGGCCTGGGTTGCCATGCACGCATCATATAATTAACCATTATGATTGTTTTCTTTCTATCCAGCTATCAGCTACCTGATATATATATATATATATATATATATATATATATATATATATATATATGGAGTAAGTTCATGGAAAGCGACTTGTAACTGATGATGGTAATAGGAGTCAAAGGGCGATCAAGTTATTAAGGTAACCAGGAGGACTATCAAAGTAGCAAGCATGATTATGACAGTAATAATCACTATCATATATAAAGCGAGTGATCGATCCTATTTTGACATTGGCAGTAATTTCTCATCGATCTAACTAACCTTATAGGCTTATATGCTTATTGAATCCGGGACTCGAATTTCTTTACTATTACCATACGTCCATACCCTTTTATCATCTGGACTCGTTCCACTTCTCAGTTCTCAGCACACAGTGATCTTTATTCCTAGCTAGCTAGCAGATTTTGCAAAGTGACGAAGCCCGGACTTGATGCGAGTCTGAAGAGGCCGTGGACTCGAGCCCCGGAGTGCTAGGGAGCTCAAAGAAGGAAAAAAACATTGTTCTTCCTATTAAATACCATGCATCAGGACTGCTCAAGTGTGGGATACGCGTGGAGCACGAAACGGGATGAAACGACGACATCCGTCTGATCTTTAACGAATTGATTAAACAGACTCAAACGGACATGATCAATTCATTAAAGATCGAACGGCTGTCGGCATTTCGTCCCGTTTTGTTATGCAAGCGTATCTTGCGCTTGAGCAGCTTCGTAAATACCATTAAATATGAAAGAAAGAATCTGATAATACAATAAAAAATACAGTTCTCTTTATCAAATCATTTTTTAGAGCATGGAAGGGAGGGAAATATATGTATAAAGAACGCAACCAAATTAAGTATAATTATATATACATAAAAAATTAAATAAAAAATGCTAAATTTAGAAAATGAAAAGAGAATAGGTGGGAAGTTAAAATAATGTAAATAAAATTACTAAATTAATAACCATAATCCAAATATTTTGATATTGTCATTACCAAAAATATTTTGATATTGTAGTTAAACTTTGAGTTTATATATATTTAGTTTCTAAAAATCTTTATATATATATATATATATATATATATATATATAAATTTAGGTGCAAACTATCATTTGTGAGGCTTAATTTTGATAGTTCAACTCAGCTTTGGGCCGGAAGGTAAGCGTATGTTTGTAAGTATTATAGTACAATTTCTCGATGAGTGAGATGTCATCAACAACGATGGACTAATGGCATATGAGCAAAATAAACGTTGATATATTGAAAGAATTTCTGTTAGAATGATATACACGGAGGGAGGGAGACATTAAACGAAAACTCAATCATTTAAGAAAAAAGGCAGAACACCGAAACGAGAAAGAAAGCAACCAAGGAAATTGAAGAAACTACTCATATATACTACGCATGGAGTACGTACCCATAACATCAGCAAAAGCAGGGCGTGTATTAGTGGATGACTCCTTTTTTCACCCCCTCCAAATAGGTAGCTCTGAAAACTCTAATATATTTCCTCGCCTAGCTAGGGAATAGCAAAAGAAATACAAGGTCCAAATATACCACTTCATAGTTACCCTCTTATACCGAACCACAAGACGTCCCAACATTATATCACACTCGATCGGTAACAGCATATTACCCTAAATTTCTACAGTTTCCCTAATTAACATCCGGTATGTCACTTGGACACTTGCTCCGAATTAACTAGGAGGGTTGGAGTTCTCTAGCTCCAGCTACAGTTTCCTAAATATTTGAAAAAGAGAGTGAAATAATAATGAGTGAAAAGTAAAAGTGTACCTTGCGCGTAAAGACGAGTGGTGGTGGGAAGGGCACCATGCCAGTCCCCTGCTACTACGAGTCCATCGAGTCTATTATAGGGTTGTGGGAGCACGTCAAAGCAAAAAGCTTACTACTATGGCTTCTGTCGTCTCGTTCCTCTTTTCCTGTGTAACACTGGCTCTCACAGAGGCAGGGAGGTAGTGCATTATTATTTACGACTTGATTTCTAATGAGAGACACCAGAGCTAGCCCTAGAACAAGTCAGCCTCACCCTAATCCAAGTTCCAACCCTCTCTCTCTCTCTGCGATTGCTCGTGACGCGCACATCTGGTTTCTCTATTGCTTTCTGGGAATGCAGTGGAGGCGGAGGGAGTCGCGTGGGAGGGGTGCTGGTCCTCTTTCGTTGTATCTAGTTTTGTTCTTTCTTGTTTGGACTTGGGCGGGTTCGGTTTGACAATGGCACATTAACTAGCGTCTTGCTTTACAACTCGATCCTCTCGTGATTTTGCTTCAACCTTCATCTGTCTTCGCACAAGTTTTTAACTTCACTGTCACCACAAGGAGATAAAATATATAGGAAAATTATATAAGAATTTCTACCACGCGTCAAAACATGTTATGTTTATTGTTTTTTAGTTAAAAAAACTCAAAACTAAGGTTTTTAAAGCAACAATTCTTTCTCTCTTGTCCGGCTGCGTCATAGCGCTGGTGCCAGTCTCTGGTCGTTCCGGCGTTAGATTTAGCGTGGCCGGACGAGACTTTTGACAGTGAATGGTAACTAGGTTCGTTGCTCGGGATAGGAGAGGCAAGTCTCCATGCCTCCGCACCTCTTGTTTTGATGTACTGCATCATGTATGGCTTGTAGAACGTTGATGGATTGAGGTCGGATTCTTTATGGGTCGAGTAGGCTGGTTGCGGCAAGAGGAGGGCTGGTCGGTTTTGAAGGGTAGGAGGACAATGGCATGATGGGATGAATGATGAATTGAGACTTTCGGTCTTTGATTTGTTTCTATGGTGGTGTGGATGGCTTTCAGGCGGCACAAGTCGTTGACAGTGACGTTTTGAGGTCCGACGTCGATGTCAGAGGTGGTGGAGTGGTGATGCAGTGACGACATTGAATCGGGAGTGGTGAGGTCGGTGGCTCCGATCTAGTCTTGAAAGTCAATGAACTTGGTGGGCTTGTGGTTTTGGTGGTGGAACTGTGCTCTTTGGGCCTAGGTCAAGATTTTCTTTTCTTTTTTTAGGCTAGTTTTTTTAGTTTTGGTTATGGTTTTAGTTTTGGTTTTAGTGGTAGTTGTCTTCCCTCCCTTTAGGCGAGGGCATCCCTCTCTTTTGGGCGAGGGTGTTAGGGTTTTGGTTTGGTGGTTTAGGTTTTTTTTCTTAGTTTGGTTTTGTTGTCCCTCCTATTTTAGACGAGGGTGTAAGGTTGTGGTAGGGTGGGGTTTGGTCATCCCTCTTCGTTTAGGCGAGGGTCGGGGTTTTGGTAAGGTGGTGTTGTCGTGTTGTTGGGGGGTCATGGTTATGATGTCGTTTACATGGACTATTTTAATGTCAATTAGTTCTTGTTGTCAATGTAATGAGAATGTTACATATGTATATATACCGGTAGTTTTGGTATATAGTGTTTAAAATAGTTGTTTCTTCTTGAGGTTGACTGTAAGGATGTATCGAGACTTCTGGATTATGTTAGATTACAGTTTAACCTCTTTTGATTTTGGTTATTGTCCACTGAAATCGTTGATGTTTCAGGTAGGTAGGGATGAAAGTGAAGAATTTATTTTCATCATTGATATATTTTATGGTTGTAATTTGTATTCCTGATATTTTATCTAAATAAATTTTCTTTCTCAAGAAATGATATGTTTTTTGTTATATTCATATAATTAAGAAATTAATTACCAAAAAAATAAGGAAAATGACTATTTGCACAAAATAAGAAAAGTCATACTCCAAACCAATGAATTAAAAAATCAAATGTTCATTCCAATACAAGGTGTACTTACTAATACTCAAATACACAAATCTTTATTAAATTCATAATAAAACAATATTTTTGAGACAATTTTACCCTTGTTCCTTGTACACACTTAGTGAAAGAAAATGAGAGAGAATAATTTTCCGGATCCTCTCTGATCGTCGGACTCCGGTCACCAACCGCCAGACTCTGGTCTACGGACGTCAAAAAATTATTAGTAGCCGAAATTTTGCCGGATTTTGGTAGTAAACTTGTACCAGGGTAGTAAACTCGAGCAGATGAACAAACTTGAGGCATTGATAGTAAATCATAAGTTTACTACCCCTAATAAACTTTACCAGAGGTAGTAAATTGTAAAACAGTATTTTCAAGACTCATTATACATATTAAAAACAATGAAAAATCAATTTAGATGTGAAAAATAAAGTTTACTACCCTTAGAAAACTTTTACTGGGGTAGTAAACTCGAGCAGATGAACAAACTCGAGTGACGACTTCGAAATCCAAGAACGGAGGCTGTGATCGACTCGCTCGACTCCCATCGTCGTCATCTGAAGACCAGATCGATGTTGATATGTTTTTGAGGACAGATTTGAGATTGTCGGGGGATGAAAGGTCGGAGGGATCATGTCTGACAGCGTCTGGCGCATCTTGATCGAGATCTGCCAAGTTCTCTACCGTGTCGCATATCAATCTGTTCTCTCTTGACGGTTTGACCTTGACTCCATTATTGACGTCGTAAAAAGTATCGATGTGATCCTCGTCGAGGCTAAGTCGGTGTTGGCGTCGATGTTTGTGCGTCGTTAAGGAGAGAGAGAGGATAGAGAGTGAGAAAAAAGAAAAAGAGAATAACATTACCCTAACATGTTCGGCCGAGCTCAATGATAACCTTAATGAATTGCAATTGCATAAGACTCAAGACTGACCGAATATTTCTTCATGTAATCATAGGCATGATTGGACACTAATTATGTAGTTACCATATTCATGTGTACTCCATGTGAGATTTCACTCATTTACACTTTTTTTAGGAAACCCCCATTTATATCTCAATCCTTATAAGAGGCATAACTACGATTCTACGAATTAGTGCCTAAATGATGTCAATAAGTACAAGCTAGGTAGCACCTTTTACATATCATACTCAAGGCCAGTACTAGTATTCTGATTCATACCCTTTAACTTTTTCTTTGGAATGAAGCAAAAAGAAGGGTACTATAAAGCAGTTTGACATGTATAGTTCAGTGTCAACAATCTCTATAAGAAAATACTCAATAGTGGGATTTGTTAAGACTTCAAGACCATTTTCAAAGATTCCCAAACTTACAAAGACTTCTGAATAGCTAAATTTTGGTCCTGTTCTTTGTATAAAGACTCTGAAATCATTTTTTAGAATAATAAAATTTTTATTGCTAAAACAACGATCAGAAGAAGACGCATACATCAAAATTTCTACTTATGACCTCTAATCTAGATGGCGACAAGTACTAACAGAATGACAGCGAGCCTTCATTGTAACATGAGCTCATAGGCTAAACTAGCACAAAAGAAATCTAACTATTCCTATCTATCACCTATGTAGCAATCATACATGCTGCATTCGGACATTTTTTGGTGTACAACAGAATACGATCGAGATCAAAACACGAATAGCTATCATTCTTTTGTCTAAAGAGAAACAAGAAGATCAGACAATCCCCGTGCCCTTATCTGAAAGGCCGCCAACCCCTATCAAACCTTAGAATTACTAGAAAGCTACGTTAAGAGAAAACCCCTAGATCCTCAAAGAGGCTAGAAAGGTTAAGGCCCAAGTGAGCCATAATCCGTCTTGTAACCCTAATGACCTAAAGAAACGTCTAGTCCAAGATTTAGCATGTCGTGACCCATTCCTCCATTACCACCTACCTCCGCCGTCGGTCCACAAACAAGTTGCAACAGACTCCACAACCGCCACCCAGCCACACCAAACAAGATCCGACCTGATGCGCCATGCTTTTGCCGCCCCCGCCGTTCCAGAACCGTCGTGCATCAACCTGCATGCACAACCAAAACAAGTCTCGAGCCGCCAACTCTTGAAACCAAATCGCTCTCTGAAGACCAACTGGGCATAATGGATTTCTTGTCCGACAGCGACACCCAACACCAGCTCGGCCCTAAGGCCAACCAAGGTAGGCCGTCACCGGATGAGAAGAGTGTAGACATCACACGGCTTTTGAGAACTAGAGAGAGGAGATAGCGGCTAGAGTTTTTTTTAACACTCGGTTGCTTGCATTGTGACTGAAATCATTTAACAAAACCCTTTGAACAAGAAAGCAACGAAAAAAAATCAATGAAAAAAAATGCTTGCAAGTAAAAAAACATCCCCCGACTACTTCCAAGAAAAAAAACAGAAAATAAATCACTGCTATGCGTCTGCTACTACCAATAGGACAATAGTCTTTCTCTTATTAACCTCCTGCACAAAATGAGCAGTGTCTCTTTATTGTGGAGACTTGTATATAAGAGGTTTTCATGGGGTCCGGCTTGGTCTGCGTGCCGTTACATTTCTCTTCTGCAGTTCTCCCCCGCCAACGAAACCAAACACACCGAAAGCACAAAAGGAAATAAAGAAAAAAAGAATGAAAAAACAGAAAGAAATTCCCCCAAAATCCAATATATATAAACAAAGGACAAGCGTGAAACCCACTGCTCGAAAATCAATCCCCTACCCTCTCTCTCTCTCATTTTCTCTCTCTGTTTCTCTCCTTTCTTCTCTCTCTAGTCTCCTCTTTGCATCCCCTAAAGAAATTTAGAGAGCGCAAATGGGTGAGAGGGTGGTTTGCTGGTCTTTTGTATAATGAGAAGAGGATTGAAACCTCTTCTTCTTAGAAGAAGATGGCAATGAACCAGAATGAGCCACAAAATGAACAAAGCAATTCATTCTTGTTGGATGATGCTTTGTTCTGTGGAGAAGAAGAGCAATGGGAGGAGGAAGGTGAAGTGAGTGAGGTGTACAATGGCGACGATGACGAAATAAACAACAATGACGACAATGGAAAACCCCGAACAAACCCGTCTCTGTTTCCTCTGCTTCTGTTGGAGCTAGATCTGTTTTGGGAAGATGAGGAGCTTCTTTCTCTGTTCGCCAAAGAACAGCAGCAGACAAGAACCCATCTGAACGACGCCTTTTTGGTGGCGCGTCGCCGTGAGGCGGTGGAGTGGATGCTCAAAGTGAACGCCCATTATGGATTCACAGCTCTCACTGCAATCCTATCCGTGAACTACTTCGACAGGTTCATCTCCAGCGTCTATTTCCAGAGAGACAAGCCATGGATGGTTCAGCTCGTCTCTGTTGCCTGCATCTCTCTGGCAGCCAAAGTGGAAGAGACAGAAGTGCCTCTTCTTCTAGACCTTCAAGTAAAGTCTTAATCTTTGACCCATTTTTGTTCATCAAGATTCAATTTTTATTGTCATATTGTTATTGAATTTCCCAAATCTGAAAATCTGGGTCTTGTTCTGGGTCAGGTAGAAGACACCAAGTATGTTTTTGAAGCCAAAACAGTTCAAAGAATGGAGCTTTTGGTGCTCTCAACTCTTCAATGGAGGATGCACCCAGTGACCCCAGTCTCCTTCCTTGACCACATCATAAGAAGGCTTGGATTGAAGGCAAGTATTCATTGGGAGTTTCTGAAGCGCTGTGAGAGTCAGCTTCTGTCTTTGGTCTTGGGTAAGCAAAACTCAACAACCGTTACAAATCAAAGCTTAGAACTTTCGATAGGAACTAAGCAAATGAAGGTTACAGTTTTGGGTTGTTTAGTTACATTGTTGAACTAGTTTTTGTTGATGGGTTTTGATCAGATTCAAGATGCATTGGTTATCTCCCTTCTGTTTTGGCCGCTGCTACAATGATGAGGGTAATAGACCTTGTTGAGCCTTGTAGAGCTGTGGAATACAAAACCCAACTTCTGGGGGTCCTCAAAATAAGCAAGGTATGTCTATGTTTTTTGTGCTGAAGGAAAAACCTTTGATGCTTAAAATCCTTGATTAGTACTCAAGTACTGTTGCTGCATTGTAAACAGGAGAAGGTGAATGACTGTTATAACCTCATACTTGAGATGTCAAACTATGGCTGCAAGAACTTTCCCCTTAAACGCAAGCATGAGCAAATCCCAGGGAGCCCAAATGGAGTGATTGATGCATACTTCAGTTCCGAAAGCTCAAATGACTCCTGGGCTGCGGGTTCATCGGTCTCTTCATCGCCGAAGCCGCAGTTCAAGAAGATCAAAGCAGAGGCTTCATCACTCAACAGGCTCATGGGCATTGTGGGTAGTCCCTAATAAAACCATGAAATGATCATCTTCCATATTCATCATATTCCTATTATCGCAATTTCACTTATGGTGCTGCTGCAACAAAATGCAAGTGCTCTGCTTTAACTTCCACCAATGCCCCCCACACCAGATGGGGGAGAGCTATCAGGATTGGTTGGCATTAGAGCAAGAGAAGGGACAAGATCGGGAAGCAAGAAGAATCCTCTCGGTGTATATTCAAGCTGCTTCTCATAATATTTTCCATATCTATGTCTCTTTTTGGACCCATTTAGACATATTATTTTGAAATAAATAAATTTAAACAACAATTTTGTTCATCTAGTATTCTTCAATATTATCTGCTCACTTCCCATTAGCTCGATCTCCTTAACCGGAACTGATGGAGAAAAATGTGAGTCAGGTATCCAATCTCGTATTTTCATTTTATATGGCCATGGAAAATGGGTTATATATTTGATTTATGATATCCCGTAAATTAATTAAGACGACAATTATGAATTTGTAAATTTCTGAGTCTGGATTTGCATGTGAAGAGAGGAAGAAAGTGTGGGGAAGTGGATTTGGTTTTTTTTTTGGCAAAGAAAGTGGATTTGGTTTGAAGAGGGAGACTTTTTGAGAGTGGGGGTATGACCTCGTTGAACGAGCTTCTTCTTCCTGCTCTTTTTTTTTATTTTCGATTTTTAATTTAATTATATTAATGTGAGATGTTGGTTTTTGTATTAGATTGAGGAGACCATAATCAATCTTTAATTAAATTTGAAAAAATGGGGGAAAAGACCCATATCTGCTGCTGTTAGATCTTCTCTACACGTTTTGGCTAGTGTAGGTTGGTCATGCAATGCAGCTGGCCAATCTCATAGGAGCGTGTGCCCACTTGCCAAATGTGACTTTGGGATGGAAGTGCTTTTAAACACCGAGCTCTTGCCTATTTCAGTTCAAGATATGGTAGGATTTACAACAAGACTTGACTAGAACTTGTCGCCAACTCATAATGACGTCGGTTATTCACAATAATTTGCCTATTAGTATTATTCTCCAATTATACCCATGTTCTTGAATTGTTTAAAAGATATAGAAAAATTCTTGTATTTTTAAAGTTATTTGAATTATTCGTGTATAAGTATTTTTTTATATTTTAAAACAAAAAAATCTCAAAATATTTTAATCAAAAATAAGAAAATTTGGTTCAAATTTTGTTTGGTCAAATGTATTTTTTGTTCAACTAAGAAAGTCAATTTAAAAAAAAATTGAATTTTGAATCCTTTAATATTATTATAGTATTATTTATATTTTTATTCATTAAATATTTAACATGTATTAATGTTTTGTATATAAAACTATAACTATTGGAATGTGTTATTGATTCGCGAACTTTTTGTTCCACATGAAGCCGAACTAATTATGGCCATGCCAATTAGATTGAGAAGTGCTCCAAACAAGTTGATTTGACACTTTACAAAAAATGAAATTTATACAGTCAAGTCAGGGTATTGGGTGGCTAGAGAGTTACAGAGAAGCAAGAAAGAAGCCGAAGCCGGGTCCAGTGTAAACAGAGATAAAGAGATTTGGGAGAGAGTATGGGGATTGAATACATAAGGTTAGAGTGTTTATGTGGAGAACAATGCATGGATTTCTACCTTGTGCTTCAAATTTGAAAAAAGAAGAAATTTTTGGAGAATCTAGGTTGTTCACAATGTGGTGATGGAATTTATACAGTCAAGTCAGGGTATTGGGTGGCTAGAGAGTTACAGAGAAACAAGAAAGAAGCCGAAGCCGGGTCCAGTGTAAACAGAGATAAAGAGATTTGGGAGAGAGTATGGGGATTTAATACACAACATAAGGTTAAAGTGTTTATGTGGAGAGCAATGCATGTATTTCTACCTTGTGCTTCAAATTTGAAAAAAGAAGAAGAAATTTTTGGAGAATCTAGGTTGTTGGCAATGTGATGACCTGATGGAATCAATAACTCATGTTTAATGGGAATGCAGCGCAACAAAGCAAATTTGGAAGAAAACATTTCTAAGGGGTGTTTGTAAAGTGTGGAGAGAAGGTTCTTTTATGGACCTTGTGCATCAAGTCTCAGCTTCCTCTAGTGAGGAAGAGTTTGTTGTTTTCTGTTCAATCGCGTGGTGGATTTGGAGAAACAGAACATACACACATGGGAAAAATTGTTGGGTGCAAAAGATATTTTTGTAGCTGTGCAAGATTGGCAACAAAATGCAAAAGGAGTGGACATGTCCAGCAAGGTAAGGAATTTGAATAAGGGAGCGGACCTAGTCCAATGGCAAGCACCAAGTCCAGGTAAGTTAAAGATGAATTTTAATGGTGCATGTGATCTGAAAAAGGGTGTTTGTGGGTTAGGAGTTGTGTTTAGAGATCACAATGGGGCATTAAAAGGGGCTATTTCTGTGCCACAAAGGAAATCTCCCATCGAGATCAGTTGAGGCTATAGCCCTTCTACATGGTTTAAGGTTGTTGTTCATGTTGGTTTTTCTCAATTAGAGGTGGAAGGTGATGCTATTTCCATTATAAATACTCTACATGACAATTGAGATGATCTTAGTCTTAAAGGGCATATCCTTGATGAAGTCAAGTATCTAGTCAAGTCTTTTTCTTTTTGTAGTTGTCACTTTGTCAAACAAGAAGGTAATCATGTTGCTCACCGATTGGCAAAAGAGACATTAAAATTGAGTCATGCGTTATTATGTTTGGAGGCGGGGCCAGTATGGCTTCATGAGTCTGTCAGTATGGATTTTTATCGCGAAGTCTAGTTGGGTTAACCTCCGATATGACCATTAAGTTAGTACGTGGTATCAGAGATTAATCCATAAATCGTTGTAATTCATTCTTTATCAATGAAGTTATTATTTGATAAAAAACTATAAGTATTTATATTTTAAATGTCATAAAAATACGTATAACTACTAGAAATAACAAATATATATATATATATATATATATATATATCTGTATTTTTCCATTCGTATTTTTCATTACATCCTAAATTAAACACGTACGTATTGTATTTTTATATTTGTCACATATATATTTTTTGACCAAATTTTTAAACATATTTTTTTATTTATAATTTCTGAATTATACAGACACAAATTTTTAACGTATAATTTGCTTATCCTATTTTACTAACTAGGGAGGAAAGCCACACCAGCCATTTATTCATTGAAAATGAGTGGATTCCACACCAAGGTACATCTACAACATTGATGTGTAAGCCACCTGATTGGAGATAAAATGAAAACGGTAAATCCTCAATTCCTTTCATTTTTGATCCAACCTGATTAAATGCACATAATAAGAGAACATCGTCTTCGGCATCTGGTATTCACCTACTCTTTGAAACACTTGGACTAGTTTATTGAGTTTCGATTTTATTAAAGGGTATTTGATGTTACACCTAATTTATTAGACCAATTTTGAATTACAGCCACCTTTAAGATTATTTTAAAATACACTTAAATTTATTAATTAAGTTTGTTTAAACAAAATAAACGTATTATTTAGGATAAAAAATAAAACTTATTTTTTGAGAATTATAGAAGTTGTCATTATCTCTAGGCGTTAATAAAATGGTTTCCCATGAAGATATGAACCCTAAACTCTAACCCATAAACCCTAAAACCCCAAACCCTATACCCTATACCCTAGCCCCTAAACCCTATACCCTAACCCCTAACCTAAAACCTTATATCCTATACCCAAAACTCAATTCATTTATTTGTAACCTAACTTAAAGGTTATAAAAAAAATACATGATTAATACATATACCATAAGCACAAATTAAAATGTAGAAAACATAATAAAATCAGAATGGCAAAATCGTCAGGAGAAAAATGGTGACAAATTTTAATTTTAAAAATAAATCCTAGAAGACATGTTAAATAATTTGAATTGGGTGTAAATTAAAATGAAATATTTGAATGGATCTATCTTAAAAGAGACTCCATTTTTAAGATTTTCTCTAATTTCCTCTTTTATTAACGAGTTCACACATATACATGATAATATTCGTAGGTGACTGTATCAAATAAAAGACTCATATATTATACTAGTTGTTCGGTTCACTTTCGTCATGATGCATACATGTATAAGAATTTTTGATCAAAATACCAGTTAGACTAAACATCTTCAATCGAGTCTTAAGTAAATATATATTCAAGAGTTTTACTGCTTTTGAGGGTCAACACTAGTAAACATGGAAAAAGTATTTACTAGTTGGATTTTTTTCCTGTATTTAAGTTTGTTCATCATGAACGTGATTCCATTCTAAAAAATAACAGAAATCATGAAGGTGATTTAGTTAGTGGATGGTTCAAAATATATTTACTTTATTAATAAGGTGAAAACTGCTCATACTATAGCACAACACATGAGTGTCGTACCATTGATCCTTTTTTATGATATGAAGTTTCGTACCATTTGATTACAGATTAGTAGTTTAGTACCAGTGCAGAAAATCTCAATCTATGATTGTGTGATACAATAATTCAACAAAAATTTTTGAAAGTCAAACCAAACTAGACAAATTATTTTAAAAAAAAGGTCTTAAATATTTAAAATATTTTTATTTAAATTTTTTATTTTTTTAAATAATATTAATTTTTTTTATATTTTTGATATTTATATTTAATCTATTTTTAGTTAAATATATAATTTTTATATAAATTTTGAAATTTTTTTTATCGATATTCAATTTTTCTCGATATATCTATCGAAATATATATTTTTTAAATTATTAAAATTTCAATTATCGTTGCTATTTTAGTTATTGATTCAAAATGATCATTGTCGCTACTAATGCCTGTGCTTCATGCTTTTGTGCGACCGTACGAGCATATGCCATGGCAAAAATATATTATGTCGACCAATGTGGTTGGAATACTACCATACAAAACAAAGATTTTGTACATACATTTGTGTTCTTCTAGTTGTTAATTGACTAAAAAATTCGTGTCTAATATATGCATGAATTTGGAGATCTTAAGTCTTAACATTTTTTATATCAATGATTTTTATTATTGTTTTGCCAATGTTAGAGCCTAGAGAGGTGATCCACTGTGATTTTGTTTTTCATTACTTTGCCCATATCATAGACAAAGTGACTTTAGCATGTGTGCCTAATAGGCCGGCATTACACGGGCGCCGGTGCCTTAAAACAACTGTTCATGTGAGTCCATATCGTGCTACACCGATGCTGGTCAGATTCATCGCCGAGTCACCATCTTGAAGAGCTAGCTAGTTCGATCAGTCGCTGCGAATCGATCCCATTATGGCTTTGGTGAAGCCATTACGCCGGATCGAGATATATAAACAGAGAAAGTTAGGGTTAGGGTAGGGTAAAAGTAAAGAGTTTGAGCCTCCCTCTTGTTGTTGAGCTAGTTGCCTTGATGTACGGTGCCTAACTTCCCTTTATCCCAGCTTTAGGCGCCTCTGTGATTATTCATTCCCTAGCTTCTTCTTCTTCTCTAATCCAATCCTTCCTTTGTGTATAGTACTTATCAGATTAGACTAACTAGTCTAACTTGGATTACGGGATCTTTTCAGGGTAAAGTAATATATGCGACACCCATTATCCGTATAAAGTCACACATTCTCTTGGCCATGCCCTTTGCTTGGAGATTCATGATGCTCCTCCATTTGAGTGGGATCTTAATAGTGCATGCCTCAGTCCACCCCTTTTCTTTTTTCCATCTCTTTGCTCTTTCCATTTGGTAACAATAAAAAGAAAAGATCATTTTGCTTTTTTCACGTGTTATTTGGTGATAGTATTTTCATTATATTTATGAGATTGGTTAGATCGATGAATCGAAGTAGTGCATGCAAGCTCTTATTAGAAATGATATGATGCTCATTAGAAAGCAATGTCTTAATTATTTCTCCAAATTAAAATTAATTAATCAAGCAGACTAATAACTTAATTATTTCCCATCATATTACTAGATTAGCACTCTAATAATTTGGTAGGAGGGGGGACATGGACGAATGAAAACAAAAAACATTGTCAAAACTTGTAATTTGATTAATGCCTCTCACTATCTTACACAATGAAGCCATTATTTTCCATAACCATAAACCCTCCTACAAGCAATAACAATGTGCCAAAGCAAAGAGTGAGATTTTTGGTGTGTGTTTTTGGATAGTAATTTTGATGGAGCACTCACTCAATCTATAAAAGGCAAAAAGACAAAAGGTGGGTTGATTTTGAATTTGGGAGACAAAATCTTTGATTTTGTGGGAAGATTGTCTTTGGTTTGTTTCTTTAATTAATTTTTAAAAACTGTTTTTGGTTCTCCATCTCTACTTTAAGGTGGGTAGAATTCTAGATGTTTGTATATGCATGCTAGTAGTGATAATGATTCATGAGAGAGAGGGAGATAAATGTTTGTTCTTTTGGAAGGAAACAGCTTTCTCTTAAGGAGCGGTGAAGATTATTGACGTCATTTTTTTGGTACATAAAAGTTTAGATAAGAGGGAGGTTTTCCTACATTATCAGCGTCAGGACAAACCTGTGACTTTGGTTCGAAGGCTGTCAGATTTACAACTGGAGGAATTTCATCCACATTTGAAGAGATGTGGCACCCTTCGGTGGAGGTCCGGAGACATACTCCAAGAAGACTTCACCCTAATAACAGTGGACCGAAGGCATATGACATTTTACAGATTACCTACCAATAAGAGATTGTTGGTAACGAAGATCAAACCTATGTGAATTTACACAGCAAGTCCGCTCTTTACCAACTGAACTAACCCCATTGACGAGGTCATTTTGTCCCTACATCCAATAATTGTAGAATAATATGATCATGGCTTAAAACTCTGATATTATTTCTTGACCTGGTCTCTTTGTTCTCTTCTATGATCTATATATCTGTTCTCTGCAATATTACTAATAATTATTGTCTCTCTTATTAAATAGAATCACATGAAATGGAATTGGAAACTACATTCTGGAAAAACAAGATCCCTATAGCCTTGGATGAATAAATTCTTCTTCTTTCTTCTCTGCTTCTGAAATTGTTCTGTGATTTCTTGTCCACAGCTGTAAAGCTAGAAAGGCAACAAAGGAGAGAGGACCATTCTGCTGGGTTGTGGGGTTGTCTGTGTTTTTCATATAAAGATATGAATCATATATACTAACTTATAATAGAGAGGCTCATGTATACTATATACCAACCCAGGGGAATTTGTTCCTCTTCTGTAGAACATGCAAACAACTTAATCCATATATAAGATAAAAAACTTAATCCATAAGCAGTGATAATTTATTTAGCCACTGCCATTTTCAGCCCCTTGATTTTTGAGTGGACCTTTTGACTGAATGCTCTCCAGAAAAAAAGAAAAGGAAAAACATACTATATGATGGTGGTCGATCTTCTCAACTTTTCATTATACCTCTCGACCATCATGCATGAATGAACATTGACGTTTCGAACCATATCTTATTGCTGCCTGCATAATGTGTTTTGGGTGTAAGCTACAGTAAGAGAGTGTGATTAAACAGATTGAAATTAAATTTCCAAAATACTGGCCGGTTCTTTTCATTGTTTTGAGATATTTAATGGAAAATTCCAGAAGACTTGTAGTTTTATAGGTCAATTTATAAACAATGAAACTCTATAGGTCAATTTATTTGAAATACTTCATCGAGGCCATTAGTCCTAAACTAGGGTCATGAAACAAAATAATTGAAAAAGCTTAATTTATTGAGTCTGTGTCTCTAAATTCTCAGTCCACTGAAATCTGCTGGAGGTGAAGTGGTTGCATGCTTCCTTAGAGATGTTTCTACATGTCTCTGTTGAATTATACCCAAAAAAACAAACTTAAAAATAGGCCTTCTAGCTGTTGCCTTCGATCTTTCTCATTTTTCTTGGTCACACACAACGTACTACCGTAAATCTTCATATTTAGGATTCTAATATGTAGTTTCCTTACAATCTTCCCGATTACAGATCAAAGTGTTGGCCGGAAATTAATCTGCAATAGCGTCGAAAACAAAGGGGACCGAGGACAGTTGAAATTGTACCTATGGAGACACAAAAGAAAAATAATGGAAGTTAAGGAAAATGCTAGCTGGAGTTATTAGGCATTTTCTCTTCATCAGCTAACTTTTGCAGCTGAAACATTTCCAGCAGCTTCAAGATCAATGTGGTAAATTATATGACAAAGCGTTGACTACCTTACATATGGAGGGGACACACAATCACAAGATGACTAGTCATCTCCAACCAAACATATATATGTTATAATGATCGATCCATGTCCAAAAACGCAAAAGATAAGATGATGCCCTACACAGAGCTTAGATGATGATCGATGCAGCAGCTACCATATTGGCCACCAAGAAAATCAGAAAGTTCTTGCAGCAGCCACAGCAGTTCTCTCTTCTGCATTGACATACATTACTACACATCCAATGCGTGACCCAAATTATTGCAAGTGCCAAACTACCAAAGCCAATGCATGCCCTCCAATTCGTATCCCTCGATCTATGATCAGTTAAACTGTTAATATTACTACTGCACATATCCATCGGGCATCCAATGTGTGATGGTCACTGTCTCGAGCTCTCATATATTGCCAAACCCAGGAAACACAATTTCACCCCTACATATTCATCTAAATGTGAGAAGTAGGGTTGGTTCTACACCTAACACAATGTTGGCCAATCCAAGGTTCATTGATAAGGCTTCTCAAAGCAAATTGCGACCAGTGTAGCTCAACCAGACAGTAATACTAATTGAACTGAGCTCCAATCCGTTCATGGCCACTTGGAATTCAATGTATAGTGGAAGCTGGCATGGGCAAACCTCACAAGACCAAAATCTTATAGTATTGTAGGACCATTTTACTGTAAAATATCCATCAATGAGCCCCAAAATGGGTTCCCCACATGTGTCACATACTCACATTTCTATATGAAGGGCGCCAATTAAGGGAAGCAAATGATCAAGGAGACCCAATACCTATTACTTGAAGGATTAGGAATTTAGGGCTGAAGAGATTCTGAGATTGAATTTTTCCAGCCATAGACATGAGTTGGGACCAAAACGGAAAACAATCATTCAAATCATAAAGATACAGTACATTATTCACTATTAAGAACATCTCCAGTAGTATTGATAAATATATCAATTTTTAGATGGTCAATAACAATATTTAAACTTGTTGCTCCAGCAACATAGCTAAAATTTTACATTAGCTATGTTTTAACTAATTCTCTCTTTAAGATTGATAGATTTATCAATTTTCACTATTAATTTCTAAATTCGTAAACTTCTTAAATATTCTGCTGGTGTAAAAAAGATTCATCTAAAAATTAACAAAATTTCAATTTATCAATACTAGGAGATGCTCTAACCATGAAGTAGTAAATATAAACTTACCAGCAACCACTGTTTTCTTACAAGACCCAAATAGGGTTCCAGACAAGAGGGGTAAATGGTCCCAATAGTGCTCGTCATTCTGTTTAGGGTACAATTTCTGGGATCTAGAGTCCCCTTTATGTGATCAGAAGATAGAGACGAGAAGTTTAATTTAGATGGTTCTGAAGAGGGGTCAACCTTGGTATTTTTTTGATATATATGAGAGATTAAGTATTAGATCAACTTTTCATTCAAATATCAACATCTCAACCGTTTAATACTTAGATTCATATATGTAGATCATTTTTGCAAAATTTCATCTAATTTGGTGATCGTTAAGGCTTTAAACTAACTGAAATCAATTGACGCATCAAATCTGTCAAACGTGAACCGTTATGCTTATAATTTTAATTCACAGTTTTGAGCACATTATCGATCATCAAATTGGATGAAATTTTACAAAGATGATCTACATATATAAATATATATATATATATATATATATATATATATATATATTAGACGGAGGAGATATATATATATATATATATATATTAGACGGAAGAGATGTGATTTGGTGATCAAAAAGTTAGTGTAATATTTGATCACTAATATGTCAAAAAAAATCCCTGATTGAAATGAAGCTATATATATATATATATATATGAAACTATGGCTGCCATTCTGTGAGTGTCTGAATTCTCAGACATAGATTTGAGTATCTTTTGATAGAGCTAGCAGTTACTCACCTCCTCTTATCAACAAGGTGTATTATTTCAAAGGGTTATTTAGTAATTCCAAGCTTGGTCTCCCTTAAAAATCACTACTAGTAAAAGGTGTTAGGTGACAACTTGAAATGTCGTATCCAATAAAAGGCCCACTGGATAATAGAATGACATTTTGTTTAGGTCCACAAGGAATAAATTGACAACAATATTTCTCATAACCTCCATTACTTCCAACATTTATAGAACACATCAAGGAGGAAGGACCTCTCTTGTATTTGAAATTAGATATCCAAGTGAAATATTGACTTCATACACGTTTTTTTAGAGCAAACGACTTCAACCAGGAAGGAATTGGGCTCTTGTATTTATTTTAGATGGTTGATTACTCATCAGGTTATAAATTTAAATCGATTCTTTATGATTTTATTACAAAGATCGTGAAAAAACGGTCACACTACTCAAATTTATCTTTTAAGTTACACTTTTTAAAAGTGTTAAGTACAAGTTATATGTTGATGAATAATCGAGGTTGGAGACCACTAATAAAATGTTGAGAGAATTACCGTAAATAGCTAATGCGTTTTTTCTTCTTCTAAAGTTAATGAGTCTATGACTAGTTTCACATTAAGCATTATAGTATATATTCTTGTTCTGTCCTTGTCACTCTAAAATTCAAGTTTTGTGGTCGCCAACAACATTTGCCTCTGTCTCACCATATATCATGTAAACGACTTTGAATTCTCCCCTTTTGAACCACCACCATTGAACAATCAATAAGTTCATCACTTCAATCAATCTCAAAATAGTCACAACACAATGATTTTTTTTGGTTTTGTTTTAGAGCATTTGCCATCAATTCGATCGCATTACATATGGGAATCAATGTCAAATCATCTAAACCAAATAGGATACCATCGAAGAACTTTAGAGAACTAAACAAGGACTATGATTCTCGTGATGTATTAATTATAGGGTATATCTACAACAAAATTGAAATGCAAGTAACCAATCAATTAGAGGGGTATCCCTACAACAAAATAGAATTGCATTTCAAAATCTCTACCAAAGGACCACAAGAACATATGTCCACCACCACCTCAAGAACCCGTGTGTTTGATTCAAATAGCTGTTGCCTCAACAATTGAAGCACCTTGGTGCCATTTAGATATCAAGCTATGGTATCATAATGTGACATTGACTACACAATTCCCATGTTTGGCAATTTGATATGGATATTATATATTTAGAACTATATATGAAGTAAATGAAATAACTAGGGTAGTAGTACTAGAGAGTATATCATTGTCTTGGTGGAAACAAGAGGTTCTGGCTTTTTTAAGTGCAACCTCATACCTCATCCTCCCCCAAAAATGGCATTAATAATTTTGGTCCACAATTTTTTGCCTAGCAAGAGACCAGAGCCCGTGACCATTGTCATAGTACACCGATAAAAAGTTGGTATGCCATCAACTCTTCACCCCCTTGGGCACAAACACAGATGACTAGATAACATTGAAGGAGAAGAAGCTTCATTCATCACAAAGAGTAGTAATTCAAAAACAATTTGTTGGGACTTGGCCACTTGAGTTACTGGAATATGTGTATGGAACATGAATGACTTCTTCTACCATGCTGTAGAAAACGTCATAAACTTTGTCTAGTTCTTTAACCAAGGGGTGTAGGTGATTCTAAGTTACTCTTCGATACTGACGACAGAAAAACTCAAAAACAAACACTTTCATTGTAATGTGTTCAAAAGGAATAAGGTGCCTCTATCTTTGTTGGGTTTGTACTTTTTGGGAGGGAATTGAGCTCCTTCTATCTTTTGTGGGTTTTGGTTATAGACCTAGCATCACAGTTGTATCACAGTTGTTTCTTTGTTCCTTGATTTGGTAGGGTCCACTTAAACGTCCAGCTTCGACCTTTTCAGGTGCATGTTATGACTACTAGTATAAATACGGATATACAATGAGAAACATGAAAGGAATCTATTGATAACCTGACTAGTTAAAGACTTTCTTAATGGTTTATTACACCCACTTTTTAATTATATTTTTTCATCTCAACCATTCAGTTTATAAGTCTATAAATCTATATAAGCAGATCACTTCTATAAATTTTCAGTCAAATTGGTGACTGTTAAAGTATCGAAATAGATCAAATCATTGAATAGTTCAAATATGTCAAACAAGAACCGTTCAAAGTTTATAATCGGTAAATCACATTTATAAATGCCTCAACGATTTTCAATTTATATGAAAATTTGTAAAGATGATCAACTCATATATATATCTACAAACTAGACAGTCGAAATGTGAATATGTGATTGAAAATAGAGTGAAATGAAAAATCCCTCCACTAGTCCTTAATGAAACCCCTCCCATGAGAAACAATAGGTACATGTATTAGTCACTCAATCTCATTTTTGGCACACCATTTTTAAAAGCATGGATGGAGCAATCTACCGCGCCAGGAAAAAAAATTGAAACACATCAAGGCACCATGGTTGTGGTAAAATTGTTTCCAAAATCAAGCACTTTTTAGTCTCATTCCTACTTCCATAATATAGCTAAACACTTAATCTGATGGCCATACACTGATACTGCTCTCCTAGCACAAGGTGCTCAAGAGAAAACTCAGAAAACAGTTATTGACCGTCTGAGATATATCCGAGGGCATGGTTAGGGCATAATAGTTTAGCATCCAACCTAATGAAATCAGTACATGCAGTTATGAACACATTTCCGACAAACAAAACAGTAGTCAAGTGATCCCATAGATATTACCAAAAGATTCCTGTTCGAGCCGCATTTACCAAGTAGATCATCCTCCCCGCATGTGTGCACCTAACTCACCAAATTGATCATCAGCTTCAACAGTATCCTCAGAAAGGCGCACAGCATCAAGCTTCTGTTTCAGGATTTCTATGGCATTGAGTAGCAGCTGAGAAGCTTTAATTGCACCAGTAGATTCCACAGTGAATATAAAACTGTCTTCTTTTGCAGTGATGTCCACAAGCCCAGGCTTCCCCATAGCTTCTGCTTTCTTGATCACTTCATCATCATAAGTGTATGCTTCAGGATCAACCACCAGGACCTTTGAAGTGAAAAAAAATGAACAAAGAAATCAGCATAGGCCCAAAGTTAGCTAGTGATTATTATATGATGAGGCAACAACGAACAGATTACGGAATAAGAAAAAAAACTGTTATTGACCTTTTGTTTTAGCTTTTATTGGACGTCCATGACTAAACTTATCAAAGCAAGTTGTTATGACATCAGACAATGATTCATACAAACCAACTGACAAATCGCAGATATAAATCTACTAAATATCACACTTCCACTATATGTACTTTGCCATATAGACATACGTAGAACAGAGAGTAAATATATAAATGTACCCCGGATATTGGATTGAACCTGTTGGATATAAACACTTCTATCCTTAATTGAGCCCCCCCCCAAAAAAAAGAATAAATATATTAATGGAAGTTGTAATACCACTAATTATATCACCCCACTCATTTGACATATGGAAAATGATTCGAAAACTTTTCAGCTGTAAAAGTTGAATAACAATAAGCTACTCACATTATGTGAATTAAGAAAACAATGGTACAAGCATATCAACTTCATATAAAACCAACATATAACATTTCAGATAACATGGGACGATCAAATCTGAGCTGATACTCGAAAGAAATTTTCAAATGGTAGTTGTTCATTATCTGGACTGAAATGCCAAACCACAGGGATTTGTTCTTAAATACAGTACCTCAGTTATACAAAATCTATCATGACCTATTCATTCCTAGACAACAAACAATCTATTATGTAAACAAAATTGTCTCCAGTCTCTGCAGCCTAATAACATTTATACCATGTGCTCATTAGAAGCAGTAAACATCTAACCACATACAGCTGATGCCATGATGTAACTATCTCTGAACTCCTTTGAAAAATTGATTATTATTTACAGAACTTACATGTTACAGGATTATAAAGATGTTTGCTTATAAAAAGGTTAAATAAATAGAGTTTGTTTCATACACATCACACCGTGCCAAACAAATTTCAACCCACCCCCAAAGAAGGGGGGAATATAAAGCAAGATACCATAAGATGAGTCATGACCACAAAATAATTACACTAATACATATGCAGGGGTCAAGAAAAACAAACTCGTATGGTGAGCAAAGGTACAACAAATGAAATACCATACTACAGAAAACTACTTACTCCCCAGCTAATTTCTTATATGTTCCACAACACTTGATACATTCATTGATACTCAGTAATACCTTCTATACTGATACCAAGTTCTTCATATCTTACACTTCTTGGTTTACCTAGAACTGATTGAACTTTTTTCCAAGACACATGAACAATGGTCTTGAAATTTCACAGGGCAAAGAAGCTCAGTTTCTTATATCATTAAAGCGTAAAGAACATCTCACAGATTTTAGACATGAGAGAAGCCTAAGCCCAGTATACTTCGAAGGGAAATTTAGGATCACAACCCTGATGCAGGCATCTGCCTAACAGCACTATCCCAAATGGCATACACAGTAATCAGTATATTGCCGACACAAGAGTGAAAACAGGATAATAAGCTTGGTGTTCATATTCTATGTCCCCGGAGAACCACCCAAGGGTACAGTAATACTTCATTACACTTAAATTCATACCTGGTAAGGCTAAGAAACCATGAAGTTTCTATAGACTTGAACAATTAATGCCAAAAATCAGATATCAGCACACCAACAGTTAGAAAGCAATGACCTTTGACACAATGTAACGCTCTACACATAGTGTAAGTATCCTATACTTTAAAAATAAACACAGATGCAAAAAAGTACTAACCTTGCCAGTATTAGGTTCAATCTCAAAGACTTTGGTAGGACTGCTATCAACCCAAGCTGTCTTCTCCTCAAGTGACAAAGTCTCCATCATCTCCTCATTAATACGAATGTCAGGTTCATACATGAAAGTAACAGTGGCTGCAGGTGACCACTTCGCATGATCTTTCCCAATCCCTTTTCTAGCAATAGCCCTGAGCCTCAGCTCTTGCCCCCTTCGCAGCTTCACAATGATTATCCCCCTGCACCACACCAAACCATCCCAATTTCAACACACAGCAATCACACCGACTCAAAATTCAACACAAAAGTTTACACTGGCAACCGAAAACAATCTAAATCGAAGCAAGGCAATTCGAACCCTACGAAGCCCTAACCCTAAGTGAGAGTTAAAGTATCCAATTTCAACATGCATTAACCACTTGGACTCAAAATTCAACACAAAGTTTACATTTTTAACTGAAATCAAACTAAACCGAAGCAAATTCAAACCCTAAGAAACTTAGAAACCCTAAAAAATTGAGCTTTTAAGAGAGGAGAACTACTTCTGGTCAGAGGCATCGTAACCGGAGGCATCGGAGAAATCGACGGGGACGACGGTGTGGTCGGAGCTGAGGAGCTCCTTGCTGGTGACGTCGAGGGTTTGGTCGGTGTGGCAGCGAGCGCGGAGGTGGAACTCGACGGAGCAGTACTCGCACTGGCCGTCGCCGTCGCAAGCGTCGCAGTCACGTGAGAAGCGCATGCTCATGGCGCGGTCGCTGGTCAAGGGGATGAGGCCGAGGCGGTGGGCGATGAACTCGTCGTTGAGGACGGAGGAGTTGATTTCGATCTCCACGAGGTCGATGGCGACGGTGGGGACCTCGGCGATCATCACGCGCCGGAGCGCGTTGGCGACGCTGGCGTCGGTGTCGCGGAGCTCGAACTTGAGGTAGTCGTGCCTCATTTCACGGATTTTGACCCGAGGAAACCTCTGGTATGATTTCCCCTCCATCTTCTCTCTCACTCTCAGAGACCCAAAGGGTTTTGCTGAGAGAGATTGAAAATGCAGAAAAGGGTTTGGCTTTGCGTTATACACCTCTTCCTTTACTTAACTTTACCACCTATAAAAATAAATTAATACCGTTACCATTTCTAAAGAGATACCGATATCGCTAGACTAAATGATACTGAGACGTCTGAGCCTATGAACAATCATGTTTTATTAAGAACATTGTGTTCAATTATCATTAGATTGTTGTGTTTGAGTTCTTCATTCGATTACCAAAAAAATGATATATGTTTCCAACTCTGGATTTACATTCAAAGATGATTTAGCATAACTTGGTTTGTTAATTGCTGACCATGTAAACATTTTCTTAAATAAGATATCCAGTGTCAGATTTTGTTGACGAGAACTTCAATTGAAGAAACTATATAGAGCTCGAATCTTATATCATAAGGAATTCATTTCTTAGTTGTTTTATTTCTTATTCTCTACTTATTAATTTATGTTGGTTCATCAGGAGATGGTTCTTGTTGAGGGTTTAAAAGCTCGAAGGAGTTCCAGCAGGAATATATATTCTTGTGTGCATTGTCTGCCTTTAAGGTTGATTGGTTCTGATGGATCACCAGCAAGATGCATATTCATCAAATGAAACTTTCTATAATCTTGCATAAATGTCAACAATGAACTTATTTGTAGCTAATAACAGAGAGAATATGTAGGAAATACGTATTTTTTTGTACCTCACCATTGAGTTAATTTCAGGATATATCCTTAATTTCAACCATTTTATTCTAAATTCTATGGTCTTCACGTACAAGGTTCAGATTTCAGGCATAAACATCGGTCCCCTAAACCGAAAAATCCTAACTTGCATGCCCCTTTGGGAGCAGGGTAACCCATTTTCTTGCACTCTTCCATACAATATGCAAAATTAGTGACCCATTGCTTTAAACAAAGAGTTTTAGGACCCTCTTTGTCTCCCCTATAACATATGTGCGTATTTGGGTCAACATCTGCAATATTCATCGGAAGACTTGATTTAGTTTACATCTATATCACTGCAAATCTGAAAAGAATATAGGGAGTATGAAAGACTTACACTTGTACGCAGTTGAAGTCGAGAAGATCAGGAAGACCATGAACATGAAAGCAGATAACCTTATAGCCATGCCTAGCCAATCAACTGTTGTATTCTTCTGGATCCTCTTCACTAAGCAATCTTTTCTTTTGAAAGTAAATTTTCTTCTCAAAAAGAACTATTTATACAACTTACGTGCATCAGGAGCAAGGTAAAAAAACGTCAAAACTTAGCAGATATAACCTCAACGGATTAATGACAAACGCTCGGTTAGCACTGAATCTGATATAACGTACCAGGTAACAGATTATTTTTGGACAAAACCTTTATTTTACAACTTCAACTTGAAACAACTTCTTACTTTTACCTGTGTAATAAAGTAACTGCTTCAGTGTTTCATCATTATTTCTTTTCCAACCGAGTAATGTATTTTGGAGTAGCGGTTTCCTCTCTTGTTTTCATTATTCTCAGTATAGCGGTTATATACTGTGTATATCAGTACATCAAATGAAACTACGCACGTCTGGAATGAAATGACTTTCTGTATTCGTTGGTTAATATATAGCCAAATGATATGACATTCAGGTGACAATTCATGTCAAGATGCATTCTCATCAAATGAAACATTATGTCAAAAAGACAATAATAGTTTCCCAAGGCATTAGTGTCAATCCTTAACATTCTGGGTTTTCAGCAAGTTTATAGGGGTTTCCCATTGATCTAGAAAGTTGCAGACTATTTATTCTATACTATACTTGGTAGAGACAATCCATACACCAACACCAACCTGAATGGCCATAAATCTGATAAACTTTGAAATCACTCCAGTGATGCTCAACTTTTACTTAGAAAACCTTAGAACTAAATATTATGGAACTCTAACTTGTGTACCACTAATGACATATGGAGGAACTATACCAGATAAAGTTATCACACAGCTATGAAACTACGGATTTTTTTTCCAGGAAATGAGATTTAAACTTATGAAAAATCAAATAGAATACAGATGAAAGAAAGATAAGAACTGCAGAAACCAAACCAACCAAACAGCAAAGGAAATACAAATTATAAGAAACTGTAAAAACTATGGATGTAAAATACTTGGATATATACATTCAGGGAATGTCGTCATGTTTCTTCATTGCTCTTCAACATCTTATTCAATGAAACATATCCTGGGGTAAATTTGTTGTTTCCTGCAACAAACACAAGGTGTTCAAAAAAGTTCAATGGTAGTTGATATACAAAAGTAATCACGTGCAAAGATTACTTAATGTGAATTTTATGTCATTGTAAAGAATGGTTCCAGAAATTCCCACTTCAAACATTAGTATGATTGTGGCGAAGACTAGTTATGTCATTGTTAGAAAGGTTCCAGAATTTCAAATCACACATTGATACAGAACGTACAAGCATATAAAGGAGACACGTCATTTGATAAGAATGCATCTGATTGGTGATCCTTCGGCACCGGGCAGCCTCAAAGGTAAGCAATGGACAGTATATATTCCTGGTTGGATATCATCAAGTTTTAGGCCTTCTACAAGAATGATTTCCTGAAACATTAACAAGTGTTAGTTTTGAGAATTGATAACCACATAAGTTTTTATGCACAATAGATAACCACACAAGAGAATTTGATATCCCTTTTATTGGAAGGTGTTTTCAGCACAAGAATCACAAGTTTCTGTGACTGCAAACATTATGCTTCACCTAGTGATATGGTTTCATAAACTGAAACAACAGAAAATGGACAGGCCCAGATGGAAGATGACAGACATTCAACTGGTATCAATAGGAGAACAAGCTACCTTTATGTGATAAAACCTGAGAAAAATATTGTCAAGTAGAACAAGGTCTTACGGCACAATTACTATATCTATTTTGTTTTTTAATTACTTTGGT
This sequence comes from Comarum palustre, assembly GCA_951800085.1. Lineage (NCBI taxonomy): Eukaryota > Viridiplantae > Streptophyta > Magnoliopsida > Rosales > Rosaceae > Comarum > Comarum palustre. Next base: position 3,198,647 of record OX637579.1, on the reverse strand, counting down.
ATCTTCATTTATGATAAATATACTCACTGATTGAAACAACAACCAACTGTAACAATTTCAACTAAAACAAGTCCGGATAAAAAAATAATAATAAAAAACAATAAGCTGATTCATGATTCATCAAACAGAGATTTCTTACCCTGCCTTCTAGTAAAACAAGGTGAGATGGAATCAAATCATCATATGCAGCGGCAGATAAGTAATCAACTCCTACATTTCATAACAGAAATTAACATCAGCTTTAAATGAAAAGAGCATAAAAGGTAAGAAACAAAACAAGCCGAGAAAATTTAAAGAGAAACAATTGTATCCTAAATAGTAATGCACACTGAACAATAGGGCCTTGGTTTTAAATGCATATCAAAAACCCATGATTTGGCAGAAAAGTTCTCCCTCAACAGAAGTACTGAAGACGGATGCATTTTGCATCATCAATAAATCACCTGAGATTTGTCTGCTATCATTGCGTGGTATATTGAGATGTATTATAGGTCCATCACAACAATAAAAAACCATATATAAACTACATTGGTAGAGATTCTAGGGAACCACTGATACCCAACATAGATTCAACACATGTACAAAAAGAAAAATAAGGTGATGTTAAGCGAGATGTAGTTTGGCCTATTTGAAACTTGAGAAATATTACTTTTGATTCTCAGTGTGGTATACTCAGGTCATATAGCTCAATCAGACCTGTAAAAGATCTATAAACAACATGTACACATTCGACGCATGCACAAAAGGGAAAATAAGGTGATTTTAAGCGAGAGGTAGTTTGGGCTATTTCCACACCTCATATGATCATATCCTCGCCTCTATATGAGACTTGTAAGAGATTTCTTTTGAACCCTAGTGTGGTATACTGAGTAGTCATATAGGTACATCAGAACTGTAAAACCATCTAGAACTTAAGTACAGTACCTCAACATATATTTGACTCATGCACAGAAGGAAAAAAAAAGAAAAGAAAAAAAAAGTTGATGTTAAGTTTGAGGTATTTAGGGATTTCTACACCTCAAATAGTCATCCTATCCAAAAAGAAAAAGAAATGTACACCTCACCAATAAGTTTGATGTCAGTGTTCTCCACCAACCACTTAGCTCCATCCTTCATAAATCCGACATAGCTGCTGTCAAACTCCTTTTGGAACATAAGCCGTCTAAAATCGCAATAAGCTTGTTAATATAAAATTCCGAATATCAACTTTATGTAAACATTAAGCAACAATTGCTGGCTAGTATATTAACATGAGCTAGTAGAAGAACGGCAATGTAATTATTGATAAACCATGATTTTTTCAATACATTTTGGGAAAAAGGAAGGCAGTAGTGATAAAAAGTAGGATAGCTGACCCCTGACACAATATTTCCTTGCTTGTCTAATGACCTAGTTAAATATATAAGCAAGATAGTGTTCACATGAATCATCATGGCTACTTGAAACTAACATCAACTCTTACAAAACCCAGAAAACCCTCTAAAAATGACAAGCATTGCCTCTAACTGAGAGGTTCCTACATTTCCATAGGCATTGATTCTGGAACAAACTTCAAAAAAGGGGTAACATTTTTCAAACCAAGGTACCCATGCTGCAGATATAAGACAAGGGGGTGGAATAAAGCATTGCAACAATACAACATATCTTATACGTATGTAATGGTGTCTCACTTGTGTGCGTATAACTCAAGATTGTGCATACACACATAATACAACCAATAACATCAACATAAACTCGTATATGACATTAATGATAAACAGACCAAACAGTAGCAATTGCATAAAAAGATGATTCACATGAACTCACCTGTCTGTGTTCAAAGTTCTGAATAGTACACGAGTCACCCCCTTGGGGATATGTAATCCCTCCATGACTTCAGCTGAAATCATTACACATGATTGTCAAACTCCGAAATCAAGAAATAGATTCCAATACTTATTTTAGTTTATCAACCAAACATACCACTTTTAGATTGTTTCACAAATTTGAAACAACTTAATATGTTTTCAACAACACACAAGACAAATATCCAGAAATACATACCAGTTATGTTCTTATCTCTCGGAACATCAACTAACAACGCCACACCTATTAATGAACAAACTTTCATGATCAGTGTTCATATAACAAACTTTCATATAAAACAGAAAGTTGAATCATTTTTACTGGGTAAAAGCAAAACATGAAAGAAAAGAAAACCCAGAAGGTAAAATCAAATCCATAAACTCAAGAACTTCATGAACTCAACAAGTAAATTACCATTAAGGACATCCAAGTCGAGGGTGTCGACGTCGAAGCCGGCGTCAAAGTAGTGATCGAAGACGTGACCGGGAGCGTCGACGTGGGTCCCAGTGTGAGTGGGGAGCTTCATCTCGGAATTGTTAGCAAGGGAGCCGTTCTTCATGCTTTTGGGGAGCCACAGGAACTGGCCGACGCCGTCGACGGAGTCAAACGCCGGCATGTCGGGACTGTAACGATGGCTGATATCGAAGATTCTGCCGTTTCCGAAGACTTCGCGGCGAGGGGGGATCAGGTCGGTTGCGGTTGAACCGGAGGAGACGTCGACGGGGGTGGTGCCCGGAATGGAAGGGTAGGCTGTGGTGGCGTGGGTGAGGGTGGCCGGAGCGGAGCAGAGGAAGAAGAAGAGGAGGAGGATTGGATTCATGGTGAGATAGCGAGAGTGGTAGCAGGAATCTGGGAAGGTTAAGGTGGAGTGTTACTAATTGAATACTCAAGTTGTAGTTATAGACCACACACTCTGCCAGGTGGCTCTGTTTGTGCAAACTAGGAGACTGGCCGTGTGTGTTCTTTAGGTTTGGTTAGATGATGTTTGTGCAAACTAAGGACTTCCAAGAGTACAAAACCGTTGTATCACATGAACATGTTTAACCATTTATATCAATATTACATCATTAAATTTTAACCATTATAAGGGGAGACAGGCAGTAGAGATCATATGATCCAGAGGCAGATGTGCAAGTTTTGCTCTTCTGACAGCGATCAACATATACGAATCAGCTGTGGCTACATCCTACATGCTACATATGTTTGTCAACCTTTTCCTTTTGCTTCATCATTCTTGCTTTGGTATTTGTCAATTAGTTTACTATAACTAGGACAGAAAATTCTTATATGTACGGTCGTGTATACAATTTTAGTTATTCATAACAATTCATATGTTTAACCACCCATGTATCAATATTATATCTTATAATGTTAACCGTTCATATGTATCGTGTACATACACAATCGTGTATTAAATATACTCTGGACTGAGACCTGATCAAGTTTTCTTGTAGTGTAATTCACGTATATGGTGTTAAAACAAACACTTGGCTGTTATCGAAATGGTCATGTCATTAGTTGCAAGGATAGTTAAATTCGGTTTAGGGGCTACAATATATCAGAATAAACCAATGCTTCGATAAGAATCTAATTTACAACAAAGTTAAAGCTACATTTTAGATATTGAAGGAAATTAACTAATATTGCCTATGTAATAATCGTGGAACAAGTCATCACTATTCATAAAGAGCCGGTTTTTAGCTCAGTTTGAGCTAAGCCACAACATTGGAAAATACTATGTTACCCTTGGTTTCAACCCTAGCAAATAAAAGGCAACAAGGGCCTAGCAAATAAAATACGTATGAGACTAAACAATTTCGTTGCATAGGAGTACATATTCGTCGCATAATAACCTAAGCGACGAAAACGTCATTACATAGGTGTCGTCGCATACTTACCGTCGCACTGAGACCTATACTACGAAAATAAAGTATTCGTCGCAACAGAACAATATATCCTATGCGACAAACAATGTTTCGTCGTTATACTCTTAAGAGACGAAATTTCTCAACTTAAGTGACCAAATATTTCGTCGCTTTAGTATTTACAATATTTCAAAAAATGTTTCATATTTTATTTTCTGTAAGTTTTTCTTTCTTTTTTAGATCTTTTATTCCATAACAAAAACCACCCACATGCCACCACCACCGACTACTACTTACCAAACCCACCGTTGATCTCTCCTTCATACAATACCTCGCTCGTTGACGACGTCGGAGTAGAGTACGATTTGTAGCGGGTTCCACTAGGAAACAGTGGTGTCAAGGTGAAGGAGATGGACGAAGGGGTCGGGTACGAGAAATTAAGATAGGAAGGAAGCCGAATCTGGTGGAGAGGAAGAGAGTGAATCATGATGGGATGTGATGAATCTTACAGAGGGGTTGTAATCTTCGTCTTCTTCTTCTTCTTCTTCTTCACTAGGGCTCCGGCAAATTAGGAAGAGATGAATCTTACGGAGCTTCGCCCTAGACGGAGAGGATGTGGCGGCAGGGTTGGAGGTGGAAGTCAGAGGCGGATTGGGATTGCTCGACATAGAGAGAAGGGAGGTGGCTGGGTTGTAGAAGAAGGGAGGAGTTCTTATGTGGGAGAGAGGAAGAGAACGTAGGGATGAAGTGAAAAACGTGGGAAAGAGGGAGAGAATTTGAAAAAGATTGACCGTCTAAAACTTTCAAATTTTTGGCAGAAGTTTTGACCGCCTAAAAGTTTTGAAATTCGAAAATACTTATGCGATGAAATAAAATATTTTGTCGCTTTAGTGAAAAACTTATGTGACGAAATATAATATTGTTGTTTTAGGGACAAGGTTATGCGACGAAAGAAATTGTTTCATCTCTTAAGTGTAAACGTAAGAGACACAATTATTTTCGTCGTTTATGTTGCATACGTAATTTACGTGTGTGTATATCCCTAATTACCTTGAATTAAGGAGTACTCAAACATTATTTGTAGTATTTACTTTGTTTTCTTCATGTGTAGGAAATTATGGTCAAGAGATGAAAATGAGGCAATTGAGAGCAAAAATGCAATTTCCGACTTAAGGACAAAAAGTCATCGGGTTGACCATCGGGTCAATAAGATCAATTTGGTCCAAGAGCAAAAAGTCTAAGACACAAGACCAAAGAAGCCCACAAGTGAAGACCCAAGCCCAATGGTGTTGCATTTAAATTGGGGTGTTTTAATCATTTCATTTTACCTATTTTCTCTTTGTTTGTAAGCCATTTGATCTAGAGTTAAAGTCTAATCTTGACCCTTAAACCTTAGGGGGTATTTAAACACCATGTCACCCTCTTTTCTCACATTCTAGACCTAGTTTTGGCCCCCTCTCTCATTTTGGCTGAATTTGGGAGTTCTCTCCCTCCTCTTCCCCTCTTCTTCCCCCATTCTTCACATGTAGACTCGCACAAGGAGGAGACACACACATCTCTGGGTTCTAAGACCACCATCTCTCCACCATGGTTTGATAAGGGTAGCAAGAGAAGCCATGAAGTTTGGGTATTTTCTATTGACAAGCTTTGTCTTGATTTCATGGACTTCTCCTCTCTTCCCTCTTCTTTTTTCCCTCTTCTTTCTCTCTAGTATTATCTCTTTCTTATGGTGTTGTTGATGAGTATAGATATGTATTTGTGTGTGACCTCTCATGGTTTTAGGGATTTAAACTCATGTTTGATTTTGTATGGTGTTGATGAGGAATTAATTAAATTGATGTTTATTCACATGCTATGTGCACTCTTGCTTAAATTTTCTCACTCTAGATGTATGATTTTGGTTTTTCCCTCCTTAATTTATGTTTGGTGTGTTGGATTTGGAATATGAATTGGGGAATTTATGTTTCAACTTAGATTATGACAAGAGTATGGTGGAATTTGCCCATTGCATATATCTATTTTCATTTGGATTTCTAGAGTTTGTGGTTCTCCAATCATCCAATTTTGAGTATTATTTTCCTTGATTGTTGATATAGTATTTGGGATTGTGGGTAGAGTAATCGTTTTCGCAAGTACTCTTTTCGATCTTATTATTTGTGGTAATGGTTGCTACAATAGGATAGGCGAAACAAAAGTGTTCCTTCTCCCACTAGCTCTCACTTATGGTTTACCTCCGATTGTGTGACAATCGATTTAGTTTTCTTTTCGGTCTCTTAATGCTAAATGGAAATCTGACAAAACATTGAAGCATCTTTTGAGTTGACCATCATTATGCCATACGACTCTTATTTGGGTGGAGAACTTTGATTTCCATGGTGATCCTTAATGTGATGCATCTCATCCGTCTATCTATCATACTTTTATGTCTTAGTTAATGAGTTCATTTAATAGTTGAAAACCCCAAAAATATTTGAAACATTCTCTATTATCTCTTTGTAAATCCATTTAAGTGTGAACTTGTACATATTTGCATAAGTGATTGTTGACCTAGACCATAGGATTGCTAGCTAGCTCGTGATCCCTGTGGTACGATAACTTCGTGTCTAAATATTTCTCACTTTTTTGATGACCGTGCTCTTATTGTGCGTGAGTTGCAATTTAACGTCAAATCAATTTAAGTTATGAGTTCGTTACATAGGTTACAAATTAAGAGACTATAATTAGTTTCGTTTTATAAGTTTTCACTAACAACGAAGTTGTTTTCGTCTCATATGTGACAACTTATAAGACTAAATTTTTAATCTTTGTCTCATAAGTTTTAAATTCTATTAGGGTGGGTTTGGTGATTTTGAGTTTGGTTTGAGGAAATTTTGGTTTATGGCCTTTTTTAATTCAAATTTGCTTTTTTATCCATGCATCTGATATTATATGTGTTTGGTTGACACAGCGGTAGAAAATACTACTATCGAATCAGCTCAGTTGACTCCCATATATTAAAATCTTGAGTCATATGGATGGGAAATATATATAATATGCTATAGCAATGATTTCAACATTTCAGGAATAACAGATTTAATCATTTCAGGATTTAGTTTCGAATCAGCAACCATTTCATCATCATTTTTTTGCTCACTGCCGTAACAAACTAAAAACCAAAACTAAACCCAGATTTTTTCTTTTTCAGAATCTGCAAACTTGATATTTGTATGAAGAATGAGTTTTATTAAACGTGGGCGATTGGAAAATTGATGGGAAGCTAGCTAACGATGGACTCTTTAGAAGGCAGGGTTACATTGAAGAGAGAGAAAGCTCTCATCATCCTTCTTCAAATGGTGTTCAAGTGATGAGACAAAGAGACCCACAATCTGCAGGGAGACCAAGAACAAGGGGTAGAGGAAGGAGATGAAAGACAAAAAAAAGTTATAAATTTGTTATTAAATAAATTTATTTATTACAATTATGTATGGTTAACTATGGTTTGATATGGTTAAGAAAAAAGACACATAACATCAAGCTAAATAGGTGGGCATAAGGGTGGTCTGCAAATTTGCATTTCGTCTTATTACTATTTGGTATGCAAATCTTGATGGATAACACAATATTTTGGTTTTTGCATACTTGATGATGAAGGACAAATGAAAACACTATGGTAGGGTAGTTCCACTACTGGAATCGAGCACCTATGCGATGGAATTATTTTGTCTCCTAAGTGATAATTTCCGTCTGCTATGTAAATGCAGCAATCCATGCACCTTCAACATGAATCAGACATATGGAATTGGAAAAGGTGAAGGGAAGAGCACTAACAACTTACAAAGGACATAAATTGACCAAATAATGTAAACGCAAATGATTACATATATATAGTATCTTTCTTACCTCTTCTCATCAACTCTTGATTAAGTTATAGTTGCCAGAATAGAACTATAGAAACATGTGATACAATGCACCAACGAATATTGCTACATTTAATTTGAGGGGATCGCTTATGTGCTTAATTCCAAAGACTATTCCAGAATTTTATCCAGTAGAACACCATACATATTATCTGTCATCTCATAAGATGCTTCCTCACGTTTGTTTGTCCCTGCGAGAAAAAAAAGCAATATCTTTGAACGCAAGCATATTTCAACGCGCATTTTAAGTCCATCCAAACTAGTCTTCAAAAACGACGTGCATGTTGCTCCTCGTCGACCTTTAGACTATTGTGTGCTTCCAGCTAGTTGCTATTATCCTTTCTTTCTTCCGATCCCCTCGTCTTCTATATATGTATCACCTCTCAGAACCTAACACTCATATCCATCAATATTGCAAAACCAAACAAGCTTATCAACATAAACTGCGTAAGTCTACCCTCCTCCACATATTCCACTCCTCTCGAAATTCAGCATTATTCATTAGAAGAGGATGATGATGAGGATAGAAACCTCAATCCTTGCCTTGTTTGTTCTTCTTCCTCTAGTAGTAGCTGACTTACGAGTTGGTTTCTACAGTGCTACATGCCCAAAAGCCGAACAAATTATCCAACAAGTTGTCCAGAAAAAATTCTCCAGTGATAAATCTATAACCGCTGCTTTGCTTCGCATGCACTTCCATGACTGCTTTGTGAGAGTACGTAACAGCTTAGACCTCCATACATGCATTTCTGTATTTATATGCAATATATCCATCCATCTTTCGTTACAGTTAATTCTACGTACGTACGTAAACTAGTTCCATCAGCCAGCTAATTAAGGTTTGTCTATTATTGCAGGGTTGTGATGCTTCCATACTTATCGACTCCACCAAGAAAAAGGCGTCGGAGAAAACCGCAGGGCCAAACTTGACTGTAAGAGGGTTTGAGGTGATCGACGAGGCCAAGAAAGCACTTGAGGCTGCATGCCCTTTAACAGTCTCCTGCGCTGATATCATAACCCTCGCCACTAGAGACTCAGTCGTTCTAGCCGGAGGCCCGAGCTACAACTCACCCACCGGACGACGTGACGGGCTAGTATCCAACCCCAATGACGTCAACTTGCCCGGTCCGTCCTCCTCCGTGTCTCAGGCATTGCAGTCTTTCACAGACAAAGGAATGACTTTGAACGATATGGTGACTCTTTTGGGTGCACACACAGTTGGTGTTGCGCACTGTAGCTTTTTTGAAGATAGGCTCTCCAATTTTCAAGGGACAGGCTCTCCTGATCCTTCAATGGATCCAGCTCTGGTTTCCAAGTTGAAAAAGATCTGCGCAGGACCTAATGATCCTACTGCATTTTTGGACCAAAACACATCATTTGCCTTTGATAATCAATTCTATAACCAGGTTAATTTGAAGAGAGGTGTGTTGCAGATTGACCAGGAGCTAGGTGTGGACAAATCAACGGCAGGTATTGTTTCTGGGTTTGCATCCAATGGTGTCAGATTCAGTCAGAGTTTTGCAACTGCTATGTTAAAGATGGGCAGCCTTCAGGATGGAAATCCTGGTGAAATCAGGAAAAATTGTAGAGTTTTTAATTAAGTAATAATATTGATTCATTTGTGCATTGTAAAAACTTAAACAAACTAGAATTACATTGCTTTTTCTGACAATAACCAAGCATGCATGGTTATCAACTTACCATGTATCAACTTATCATATGTCTTCAAATAGTTGAAATGTAGCGACCACATAAATAAGAATATGTCTTCGGTTAACATCTTATCAAATGATGCAGAATCGTCAATTTAATTATATCCTTGCATTATATCTTACATCATATAATATGAAGATCTACGTATTAACAAAATCGGACTGCAGAATCAAGTAGGATCAATACTGAATTAATGTCCCTGCAGCTCGAGGATTAAGGCCTGAAATGCAGAAAATCCGGAGATAACATTATTACAGCGAACTGTATTGAGCTAGCAGCATATATAGCTAGCACTAATCTTCACTTTACTTCATTTACAAGAAGGATCCCACATGGAAACGAAAGCACAAGAACGACATAGTGCCGCCTATAAGTTACTTCTGTTGTATTATAATATGAGTAATATCTAAACTCCAATTCTTAAGTAAATTTTTAAAATATACTTGTCAGGGTACACATACCAGGCACATATGCTGAGTACAAATTTGAGGACTGTAGACTACACTAGTAACATTTCCTGTTTCGAAAAATAGAATTAAAGGCTTTCTATGAACATAACTATTCAAAGGTTCCTTTGCAGATCAACCATTGTGCTTTTTCTCATATCTAATCCATTCCTTACACGAACTCCTATAGTGTTCGTTTCGATACAATGTCTTTTCCTGGGGATGTTTCCTACAACCTGCAATAGCATGCCGTTCAAGGTTGTGACTCTCAAACTTGGTACAATCTCATCTAAATGCAACAATCCACCTTCAACGTCAGTCGTCAGACATGTGGGACGTGATAAAGGTGAAAGGAATAGCACAAACAACTTGCATTTGTTCAACCGGGAACTAGTATAATTTGCATCAGTTCAAGGATAAAATTTCAAATCATTGATAAACAACTTACAAGGGTATAAATTGACGATTCTGCATTATTTGATAAGAATGCATCTGATTGCAACCTCAAAGGTAAGCAATGGACAGAATATATTCCCGGTTGGATGTCATCGAGTTTTAGAGCTTCCACCAGGATGATTTCCTGCAAAATTGAAACCAATCTTAGTGCTCATCGAGCCTTGACATTGTAACTGAGCTTAATCTAAACAGCATGCTAGAAAAATCAGTTTTCCTACTGTATTTGTTAAGCAATGTAAAACAAAGGAATCATGAGTATTCAGGGCAGGCAGAAATCAGTTCCACTTAAGAGATATGATTGCATCAAGATATGTCTGGGGGAAGGTAGAGGTATACTTGACTGATGGCCATTTGATCAAATACTCAATAATTCGCATGTTATACACTCTTTACAGATTCTTTTTCGTTGCACTATTAACTATGAACAAATCAAAATGGTCTATCATGTGGACCTAATCCCAGTTGAAGCAGTGCAGCTGATGAGAAAACCTATCATTTTATGAATTTATAAAAGAAACATCTCCTTACCCTGCTTTCTAGAAAACAAGGTGGGATGGAATCAAATCATCATATGCAGTAATCAGTTATAGTTGCCAGAATAGAACTATAGAAACATGTGATACAATGCACCAACGAATATTGCTACATTTAATTTGAGGGGATCGCTTATGTGCTTAATTCCAAAGACTATTTCAGAACTTTATCCAGTAGAACACCATACATATTATCTGTCATCTCATAAGATGCTTCCTCACGTTTGTTTGTCCCTGCGAGAAAAAAAGCAATATCTTTGAACGCAAGCATATTTCAACGCGCATTTTAAGTCCATCCAAACTAGTCTTCAAAAACGACGTGCATGTTGCTCCTCGTCGACCTTTAGACTGTAATACTGTTAATGTTCTCAGATACATATTCAGACTAGTGAACCAAACTGAATTACTACATAGTACAGAGATTTGTAGTCCAGTTACTGATAGAAGATTTCAATCCTATTATAAAGAAAAACGGGAATGGATAATATTTGGAAACAAGTGACAAACTGTGCTTATGAAAATCGTCATGATTATGAGAAACTGAAGAGTAATTAATCAACTAAAATGCGCAAACAGCATCCACAGTTTCCTAAACTAGAACAATAAATTTGTTTTCTATCATAAGACACATATTGCACCAGGTATCCTTCTAACATCCACCTCCCATATGGAGCAACTCTTAAAATTATTGTTACATCAGGTACGTTACAACTCATATGATGCAGGAAAATAGTAGGAATGATGTGGGCTTTAGAAAGTAGGAATTTTTATTTTGGAAAGAGGTTTAGAGGATAAATGATTCAATATATCTAGAAAGAACACGAAGATAAGAAGTCAAAGCAACCAAGAATTTGAACACTAACATATAATTGACATTGTGTGTATGTATATGATGCAAATGTTAATGTCAACAGAATCTTACCATTTAACTGATTGTAAATATCCAAAAAGTTGTAATCTTATACAAAAATGATTCACTTCAAGTAGTTAAAGAGTGCAGTACCTGTCAGTATTCAGTGTTCTGAAAAGCACACGGGGTACTCCCTTAGGAATATTTATGGACTTCAGCTGTGATAAGTACGTAAATTGAAGTAATTAGAATACACATGATATACTCCTGTCACTAATTGATTTTGTTTAGCAACTAAGAGACTTTGATCCATATCAACAATTCTGAGGTTGAATCCCAGGAAAAATTAACCAACAAGTTCTATTCATATGAACCAGCAGAGCAGTGTAAAATTTGACACTAGAGCAGAGATACATACCCGTTATGTTCTTGTCCCTCGGAACATCAACTAACAATGCTGGACCTATCAGGACAAACACATAAACATCATGAAAATATTAGCGATGGCAAGTTTGTAACAACACCAGTAGCATGACTGTTTTCTATGTTTACATCACCTTGTAAGGAGGGGATAAAAATGCATGGAAAGATACGAACCACAGTTAATAAACTAGTTTCAGTCACTTCGCACCACAGTTACCCCAGGGTGATAGAAATAGTAGATGCTCTAAGGAAGAAGGTTATGTATAAAAGTTAAGGTGGAAACCTTGGGCTATAGTATACAAGCTTTAATCTTCAACTGCCTTATTTGTTATTGTTTGTAATGTTTTTTTACCAATTGCATTCTCATGATCGACAAAGTCTACAACTAAGCAAAGAATTAACAAATCGTCCTAATAACGAAAGCAGCGTATGATCAAAGTACCATTAAGGACCTCCAAGTCAAGCGTATCGAGGTAGTGATCGTAGAAGTGTCCGGGGGAATCAACATGTGGCTAGTGTGAGTAGGCAGCTTGAAAACTGACATGTTGGCAATGGCTGAACTGACCCAGCACGCCGTCTGGATTGTCATACGATGACTGTTAGAAGTTTTCTTGTGATGCAAGTTAGTTTGAATAAATTCCTATCTATTAGGAGTCAATAGTTTGCTGCAGTAGGTTTTGTTTAGGTCAGTATATGACGGAGTTATCTGCTTAGTTACCTTGATCTTAGGGATTTGGAGATGTGGTTGTTAGTTGATTTGATCTTCAGTTGTAATGGCTATTTAAGCCAAGTTGATATGTTAATAAAATTGTATCATTCACAACCTGTAGAGCTCTGAAAACCAGAGTCTTTGATACAACAACAATTGGTATCAGAGCCCTAACAGGGCCTGATCGTGAGAAAGAGAGTGAAGAAAGAGATTGGAAATACTCTCTTAAAATGTCAGAAGGAAGCAGCACCAACTACGTGCCTAAGTTTGTTGGGCACTATGATTATTGGGCTGAGCTAATGGAGAATCTACTACGTTCCTAGGAGTATTGGAAAATTGTAGAGCGTGGAGTCATGGTGGATGTAGCGCCTGAAGCTAGAACTTTCTCCACAGTGGTGGTAGAAAGAGCTCAACTCACTGACAATCAACGCAAGATGTATGAAGAAAACAAGTTAAAGGACTTGAAGGCAAAAAATCTTCTTTATCAAGCAATCGAAAGAGAAGTGCTTGATACCATTCTTGATAGGAGCTCATCAAAGGCGATCTGGGATTCCAAGAAGCAGAAGTTTCAGGGATCAACAAGGGTCAAGAGGGCACAGTTGCAGTCTTTACGTTGTGATTTTGAGGTTCTTCGTATGAAGGAAGGGGAATCTGTGAATGCTTACTTTGCTCGTGTTCTATCCATAGCCAACAAAATGAAAGCTCATGGCGAGGATATGAGTTAGTCTAAGATCACTGAAAAGATTCTCCGATCAATGGTCTCAAAATTCAACTACGTTGTGTGCTCGATTGAGGAATCCAACAACATGACAACGATGACCATTGATGAGCTACAGAGCAGCCTTCTTGTTCATGAGCAAAGAATGAAATGTCAAGGTGAAGAAGAGCAAGTTCTCAAGATCACACATGAAGATTGTTTCCGGGTAAACTCGCGGTCCCTTTAGCGGGTTGCACGGTTCCAGAAATAGCAAACTTCCTTGTACTCCGAGTTTTCCTGTGTAAAGAACAAACACGTCAAAGAGGTGTCCCCGGGTTTACCGAGGGAAGCCACTCCGATGCTTAAGTCAGACACTGTCAGCTAAGCAGAAAACTCAAGAATAGTTAAGAAGTTGCGCGTCCCCTTACCGGGAGGTCCGCGCCGGTATTTATAGTAGCATTAAAAGCAGCATACTTTGTCCTTTTCCAATGTGGGAATAATCTCCCTTGCTTTCTCAACTTTACAATGAACTGGGCCCTGACAAAGGACCCAGAGTGGCTTCTCAAATCTGATTGGGCTTTTACCCTGTAAACAGCACTTCAAGCATAATAAACGATGCATATTTAATAATCGACCACACTTACGGGTTATTTCTTGAATTGTAACCCGGTAAAGGTGAAATATTAGGTTCCACCTATAAACAAGTCCCCCAAGTCCTCAGTCAAGGGGTACGCTTGGGTGGGGACTTAAAATCACTTCTTTACCGGGTTACAATGTTATCATCCAAACCCGGTGTACCCAGTCCCCCAAGTCCGTACGCAAGGGTACCCCGCAGACACGTTTCACTTTGAGAATTGAAAACGACGTCTCCGGGTTGTAGTGGAGGAAACTGAAAAGTTTTTCGGTTTTGGGACGCGGCATGCATGACACGTGGCGATTTTCTCGAGAAACCGAAACGTCCCTTCAGTGCACGCCTTTAACTGTATAAATAGGGGTTGAGGGAGACAGTTTTGTCTCACTTCCAAACCGATAACTTTTTCGTGCTTTTTGCTTTCGCTCTCTTTTGTCGCTGTTTCTTTTGATTCCCAAACTCAAATCGATCTCAAAAACCCCTTCAAACCCTCATAAGTAAGGTATTGTTTCTTCTTCCCTCCCTTTTGAGTGTTTTGGGACGATTTGTGTACTGTTTTCTGGGTTTCTGCGTTACTGTGGGAATTTAGCTTTGTGGCGCCGGGTTACCTGGGTTTTTGTTGATGTTACCGTGTTTTTGTCTTTGCAGATGGCCAATGAAGCAATGGACACTCACGTCCCCGAGTTTGCCTCTATAACTTTCACCGATGGTACCGCTCTCGATCCTCCCGGGTACTCACTAACAGCGGAGGAGATCGTGGAATTGAGGAGCAACTGGAAGATCCCCGAGTCCGTTGAAATACGGCCCTTAGAACCGGAGCAGTTCTTCGCTCCCGGGGATGGGTGGACGCTATGCCACGAGTATCAGCTACGCTGCGGGCTGTCACTCCCGCTAAAGGTAGAGGTGCAGTACCTCTTGGCTGCGAGCAACTTTGCAATCGGGCAAGTTGGCCCGAACATGTGGAGGCAGCTACTAGGGTTGTGCGTTATGTACAAGGTGCTGAAGCAGCAGATGCCGACCTATCACGAGTTACACGCCATGTACCGGGCCGAGTACTCTCGGAAGGCGGGTTTCAGCGGGACCATCCAACTGAAGTCCAAAGCGGTTTTCAAGAAGATCATCGAGGACCTGTCAACCTCCGTGAGCTGGACCTGGAGGGAAAAAAGTTTCTTGATAAGAAACTTTCAAGACCCGGGACACGCGCTTCAAGTACCGGGTGACTTCCAACCACTGATGAGTAAGTCCTCTCCCTCAGGGTTTCTCTTTTCTCCGTCCCGAGTTATACTTATGTTATTTGTGTTGCAGACGTCCCCGACATTCCGTTGGAGCCGGTGATGGAGAAGAGGATCCGGAGGATGCTATGGGCCTTCCGGGGTCAAGATGACCGGAGTTCGTACCGGCTTTGTAGGCTGTATGTGTACAGCAGGTGCCGGTTGATGGAGCTCCCAGGTTTGTCTCGTGTCCTTTCAAAATTTTGTTGTCACATGCTCTTGTCTAACGGGTTATGTCTTTTGTTGCAGCTCTTCTTCCGATGGAGTTCACGAAACGCAAGAACCCGGGAATATACGACGGCTTCGAGGACAAAGCTGTATGGGCCGGGATCCGGACGCAAGGGGCGGATGGTCTAGCATATGATATCGACCTGACGACCAAAGCGGCCTTCCTGCGCCCAGACGCCGAGCAAGGGGATCTTCAGCAGTTCCATGTTGACGCCTTGCACTACAACGAGGTCCCCGAGTACTTGGCTGAGGTTCTCGGGCCAGAGGTTTGCCAGGAGGGAGAGGAAGTTGAAGGGAATCCCTCGGAGGTGGATGTTAACCCGGTATTTGAAGAACCGGGAACTCAATTCACCGTCGCCGATGAAGAGACTGAAGAACCGGTGATGAGCGCGGTTCCCTCGTCTGTGCTCCCCGGTGAGGAGGAGTTTACCGAAGAGGATGACGACGGGGGTGAAGAGGTTGGAGGGTTGGAAAGGGGGATAGGGAGTGAGAACCCGGAGGGGAGTGACGGGAGTGACGAAGTTCAAGAAGTGGAGCCCGTTCCCTCTCGCAAACGCCCCCGGGAGGCCTCCAGCTCGGCGAGGTCCGAGAGGAGGAAGAGAAGGAAGGAGAGGAAAGAGAGGAGGGAGAGAAAGCAGCACCGGGACACTACTGAGATAATGGAGGAGTTGGCGAGCGCGGGAATGGCGGACGTTGCCATCCAGAGGATGGTAGCGGACTTGAAGAATTGCGCCGCCGACTCCTATGTCCTGGAGCATGAGGACCCGTTGATCGTAGCCCGGAGGACGTAGGAGAAACTGATGCGGGTAAGTGTTTCTTCTTCCTTAACCCGTTGTTTGCTTGTTTTTTTTTGTACTAACCCGTTACTTGTCTTATGTAGGCTGTCAGGTTGTCGTACTTGGCAACTGACCGGCTCATAAACGAAGGCATCCCCGAGCGAGAGAGAGTGCTCAGGGACGACCTCCGGGCCGCCCGGGACCAGGTGACGGCGAGCGAAGAATGCCTGGCTCGGGTCCGGGAAGACGCAAGCGCATCAGCCGTTGCGTCGTGGGCGGAGTTGGCCAAGGCAGAAGGACAAATAGCAGACTTGGTGGCCAAGAACTCGGAGTTGGAGAGAGTCATCGAGGGTCACCGAGAGGACCGGTGTGCTCAAGACGCCGCCATTGCTCAGCTTACCCAACAGAATCAAGCGCTGCAGCAACAAGTGACTTCTCTGAAGCAGCAGAAAGGGGAGTTGGTGCAGGCTGTTTCCCGGGCCAGGGACTCTGCTGTCTCTGAGTTTCTGGCGAGTCCCGAGTTTGAACTGAAGCTGCGGTCGGCAAGGGCTGAGGCTCGAGCCGAAATTGTTAGCGCTGGGATTCGCCAAGGCTGGCTCGACAAAGCCGGGTATGATGGTCACCAAGGTCATGTCAGACCCGACGAGGCTGCAGGCACCTCCCGGTCGACTCCTGCCATGGCTGCTAACCCTAGGGCTCCTGCAAACCCGGCTCGAAGTCCTCCGGTTCGCTCTTCAGCAGCCCGGAGAGGTACTTCCCGTGGTGGGATTGTCGGTGGTCCTCGAAACAGGCCACCTCTCCGTAGGGGTCAGTTCATCATACAGCCCCGGGGAGGACGTGGCGGCTCGAACACTGGCGGGGGTAGCGGGTCGGCAGCGCCATGAATTGGAGCCTTAAGCTTTTTGTTTTTGCTTTTATAGATTAGAGTTTACCTGTAGCGGTTCGCTACTTTTTGTAATTGATCTTTTTGAAGTAATCAAACTTTTCCTTCGCATAACTGTTCCTGTGAAATAACACGGTAACCTGATGCACATTACCAAAATTTACACATAATGCCGGTTTGACATGTAAATAAAGATAGTGCCGCTAGGATATACGGGTCCGTTAGAACTTCCATGGACCGCTAAGGCCTTTCGGGGGAATGTCTTTCTATAACATTTGTTCCCTGTAAAATAACAAGTTGATGCATAACTCGCAAGTGTAGATAAAATTTACACGTAGTGCCGGTCTGGCATGTTATCGTCATAAAATAACAATAGGCCCGGTAGGGCTTTACCGGTCCGTTATGGCTTCCTGTCGAATAACACGGTATTTGTGATGCATAATATACAAGTGTTGACAAAATGTACTCATATTGCCGGTTTGGCATGTTAATAAAAATAGTGCCGCTAGGGCTCAAAGACTGAAATAAGGCCGTGAAAGGCTTGCAATATTTCAAGTTAATGAAATTACCAGATTATCGGAGATTGGCGAGTTTGACAGTGAAATAAGGCCGTTAAGGCTTGCAATATTTCACGTCATGTCGACCGGAGACTATCGGAGATTATCGGAGATTGGCGAGTTTGACAGTGAAATAAGGCCGTTAAGGCTTGCAATATTTCACGTCATGTCGACCGGAGACTATCGGAGATTATCGGAGATTGGCGATTAAGGCATACAAGTAGGGCCGCTAAAGGCTGCATTCACTCAACAAACTGTTTGATAAACATAACCCGGTAGGGGTTTTATGCATTGTGGGCCTGAAAGGCTTTATATATAACATCATAGATAATAAATTTGGACATTCATAGATAACTTGTTACCTACTTGGGGAAAAGATGTAGATGTTGGGAGTTCCATGGTCGCGGAAGTGTAACTCCATCTGTACCTCTGATGTAAAACGTTGTCGGACCTACGACTTTAATAATTTCATATGGACCTTCCCACGGAGCTTTCAACCCCGTTGGCTTAGGGATAACCTCCTTCATTACCCAATCCCCGAGTTTGAGTGGGCGTTTGATAACCCGGGAATTGTAATGTTTGGCCACTTTTTGCTTCTTGTTGATATTTCGGAGATGTGCACGCTCCCGGCGTTCCTCCAGGAGGTCCAAGTTAAGGCGGATGCCTTCATTGTTGGTTTCCCTGTCAAACAGTTGTACCCGGTCACTCGGGACTTCCATCTCTACCGGGATCACTGCCTCAGAGCCAAAGGTCATAAGAAATGGGCTCTCCCCATTGGCTTCTGTCGGAGTTGTTCTAAGTGCCTACAAAACCTCTGGAAGTTTCTCAGCCCATAAACCCTTTGCGTCCTCCAGCTTCTTCTTCAGAACTTGCTTAATGAGCTTGTTAACAGCTTCAGTTTGTCCATTAGTCTGCGGGTGTGCAGGGGAGGCATATAGCACCTTTGTCCCATTGGAATGTAAGAATTCCCTGAACTCGTCATTGTCAAACTGCGTCCCGTTATCTGTGATAAACGTCTCTGGGATTCCAAACCGGCAAAAGACATTGTTCCAAAGGAATTTCTTAACATTTGCAGTTGTGATCCGAGCCAGGGTTTGAGCTTCTATCCACTTGGAATTATAGTCCACTGAGACAATGGCGTGTTTGAGCTGTCCCGAAGCTGTGGGTAGAGGCCCGATGAAATCAATCCCCCACATGCAAAATGGATATGGAGAAATGATTACTGATAGTGGGACCGATGGGGCTCGGGGAAAGCTTGCAAATCGGTGACATTGAA
Source organism: Comarum palustre (assembly GCA_951800085.1). Classification (NCBI taxonomy): domain Eukaryota; kingdom Viridiplantae; phylum Streptophyta; class Magnoliopsida; order Rosales; family Rosaceae; genus Comarum; species Comarum palustre. The sequence continues at coordinate 3,179,592 of OX637579.1, read as the reverse complement.
GACAGGAATCTACGACGACTCTGGCATCCTGTTCCAGAGAAGGCCAGTAATATCCCATTCTGAGGGTTTTGAAAGCCAGGTTACGGGCTCCAAAGTGATTTCCACATACCCCGCTATGAAGTGACTGCAAAACCCGGTCTCCTTCCTCGGGTGTAATACACTTTAAATCAGGGAAAGTATGTCCTCGTCGATACAGTTTCCCATCACGGATACTATACTGTGCCGCTCGAACCCGTAGTCGTTTGGCCGCTACCGGGTCCTTAGGTAGGGTTCCATGCTGGATGAAGTTAATGAACTCATCCATCCAAGATGGTGGCAGGTTTGCTTCTACTACGAAAATCTCAGAAAAGGAGAGTGAGATACTTGGTTTCTCCAACGTCTCAATTAGTAAGCCTTTAAACTCGGTATTGGAATCGTCCCCTGTTGCAATCCTAGCCAGAGTATCTGCTCTCACATTCTGCTGCCTCGGTATCTGAGTAACCTCAAAGGTGTCAAATTTTTCCAGCAAGAAAGCCGCTAACTTTTGATAGGACGAAAGATGTGCTTCCTTTGCCTGAAATCCGCCGTTAACCTGCTGCACGACCAGTTGTGAATCACTCAGTATGCGGAGATGTCGGGCGCCCATATCTTTAGCGAGTTGGAGCCCTTTGATTAAGGCTTCGTACTCAGCCGTGTTGTTTGATGCTTTGAAGTTAAAGCGTAGAGCATAATCAAACATGTTACCCTCCGGGTCTACCAATGTAATTCCTGCTCCACATTGCCTCTGATTGACTGATCCATTTACAAATATTTGCCAACTCTCTGGTTCAGCTTGTGTAGGAAAAGTTTCAGCAACTGAGGAATCTGCTGGGATTAACTCGGCAATGAAGTCTGCTGCTGCCTGCCCTTTGATTGCCGTTCGCGGTCTAAAGTGTAAGTCATGCTCCCCCAACTCAATTGCCCACTTGACCAGTCTCCCTGAAGTAGCCGGCTTTTGCAGAACCTGCCGTAGTGGTTGGTTGGTGAGCACATGGATAGAATGTGCTTGAAAATAGGGTCTTAACTTCCTTGCTGCTACAACCAAGGCCAGGGCCAGTTTTTCAATATCTGGATAACGAGTTTCAGGATCATTGAATCCTTTTCCAGTATAGTAGACCGGCAGTTCTTCAGACTCTGGCTTTCTTATCAAGGCACAGCTGACAGCCGTTTGAGATACCGCCAGGTATAGATAGAGTATTTCCCCCGGGTTAGGTCTGGATAAGGAAGGAACTGACGCCAAGTATTCCTTCAACTTTTCAAAAGCTTGATTGTGCTCTTCCTGCCATGTAATCCGCTAGCGGTGTTGACTCTTGAGAATTTTGAAGAAGGGGGCACATTTATCTGTTAACCTGGATATAAACCGGGATAAGGCTACCAGCCTGCCAGTAAGTTGCTGGACTTCATTCCTAGTTTTTGGCGGTTCCATGGCTAGGACGGCTTGAATTTTGTCGGGGTTTGCCTCGATTCCCCGAGCGCTGACCATAAACCCGAGAAACTTTCCTCCTGAAACACCGAACACACACTTCTCCGGGTTTAATCTCATTCCCTTGCTCAAGGCAATGTCGATAACGGTCTCCAAGTAATCCGGGTGTTTGCTTGTTTCCCGGCTTTTGACCAACATATCATCTATATAAACCTCCATAGTATCCCCGAGTTGGTTTGCAAACATGCCCACTACGAGGCGCTGGAACGTGGCTCCTGCATTCCGGAGTCCAAAAGGCATCACTTTGTAATAATACATCCCCTTGTCTGTTGTAAAAGATGTGTGCTGTTGATCCGCGGGATCCATCGGAACTTGGTTAAATCCCGAGTATGCATCTATAAAGCTCAACTGGGGGTGGCCCGCGGTTGAATCCACCAGTTGATCAATCTTTGGAAGGGGAAAACTATCCTTCGTGCAAGCCTTATTCAGATCTGTGTAGTCGACGCACATCCTCCACTTTCCGTTTGCCTTCTTGACCATCACCACATTGGCCAACCAATCCGGGTATGTTGCATCTTCAATGAATCCGATGTCTTTAAGACGTTAAACTTCTGCTTGAATGGCCTTGTACTTCTCTGCGCAAAATGCACGACGCTTCTGTCTTACCAGTTTAACACCCGGGATAATATTGAGGGAATGCGTCATAACTTCTGGAGAAATCCCGGGCATGTCTGCGTATGACCATGCAAACACCCTCTGTTTCCGGGTTAGCAGCTCAATCATCCGGGTTCTGACCTCTGGGTCAAGGCCTGTGCCAATGCAAATCTTCCTCTCCGGGTATTCCTCTGAAATCTGAATCCATTCTGTTGCTTCGATTGGGGCTGGCCGGGGGAACTTGGCAGGATACTTCTGGCTCTTCTTTTGTGCCGTCTTACTGATGGGCAAAGAATCCGGGTCATCTCTGGGGTCATCGGGTTTGTCAAATGGGGACAGGGAAAAACCGGCTGAAAACATCTCATATTGGGACTGAGTTGTTGCTATCGCATTGCATCTGACAGCGGCTTCTTGGTCTCCGCGAATTGTAACCCAGCCCCCGGGTGTAGGTACCTTCATAAGCAGCATATGACCCGCTATAAAACTTTGTAGGCCCCAGAGTGCATCTCTCCCAAGTATGGCATTGTAGGATGATGGGCAGTCCATAATTATGAAGGGAACTACAATTCTTGTGGATTGGTGCCCGGTTCTAACTGTAACCGTTAGCTGATCAGACCCCAACGGTTGAGTTGTCTCACCTGAAAAACTGATCAATGGCTCGTGGTTTCTATAGAGCTTATCTCTTCCTCTTTTAAACCCCTTATAGCAACTGCTGAACATGACGCTGACAGCGGCTCCCGTGTCTATTAGAACCCTTCGAGTTCTCCAATGGTCAATCTGAAGAGTGATAATGAAAGGATCATTGTGATGCATTTTCAGCGTGTCTTCAGACTGAGAAAATGACAAGGTATCCCAAGGAACCAGCTCCTTGCGGCATTCCTGACGAAGCTGCATTATCTCTAACTCCGGGCCTCTTGGGCAGAGTCTTTTGGCCCGGTGACCGGACACTCCTTGGGTGCCACCCCCGTGAATCGTCATTATCTCCCCATATACTTCAATCAGGTTGACACCTGTGGCGGGTGACTTATACTGCTGTAACTTGCCGTTCTAGATCATGTACTCAATGGTGTTTCGAAGGGAAAAGCACCGGTCGGTAGTGTGGCCAGACTCGTTGTGATAGGCACAATGTTGCCTGTTGTCCGGCCCTGCCCTTTTGGAAAACTTCCTTTTTGGAGCCGGGGCAATGTCATTCCTATGGTGGTTCCAAATTTCTTCATAGGAGGCAGTCAAATTGGTTAACACTTCATATCGCGGAATGTAAGGAGTTTTTGCTTCCTGGGCTGGAGGTCTCGGGTATGGAGCTTCTCTTGGCTTCTCCCTTGATCTGTTTGAACCTTTGCCGTAGTATCCCTGGCCACTCTTATTCTGCCCTTCCTTTCTCCATCCATCAGCTCGCTGGCTTGTGAACCCGGTATTCGTCCGGCGTTCCCCGAAGGTGTCATACTCGGCTTGAGCTTGCCGAGTTACTTCATTAATTAAATCGTCGTAGCACCTGAACCGCTGCTTCCTGAGCTCCACCACAAAGCGGGTTGGTTTGAGCGCCTGCAAGAACGCCTCTGATGCCACTGACTCGTCCAAGTGCCCATATTTGGAAGTCGTGGACAGCCAACGGGTTACAAAAACTTTCAAGCTCTCATCATCCCTTTGCTGGACTTTGAATAATGAAGTGGTGCTTCGGTTGGCACTAGACAGCAGGATAAACCGAGACAGGAACTTCTGTGTCAGCTGACCATAGGTTTCTATTGACAAAGCCGGTAACTTGAGGAACCAACTCAATGCCTCCTCACTGAGTGTTTCCTGGAAAGCATGGCATGCTTGGGCATCTGTGAACCGGGTTGAATCCAACTGAGACTGGAACAACTCTAGGTGTGCATAGGGGCACCCCGTTCCGGCATATCTCTTAATCTTAAATGGCTTTGCTTCCGGTGGCTTTTTGTCTGCTTGAACCCGGGTGGAGAATGGGCTTGCACGGGTAATAAAGGGTTGGTATTGCTGTGGTCCCGTTCCCGAGTTAAGACGCTGCTCAAGTTGGGTCACAGTTTGTGTCAACTGTAAAAGCAGCTGGGTCTGGGCATCGGCTGGGGGAAGTGGTTGATTTAACACCGGCTCTGGAGGTGGAGGAGGTCCTGTAAGATTGTGATTAAACAAAGGATTGGAGAGATGGATAATTTGTGGATTTGGGTTAGGGTGGGCAGTGGGTGGTAGAATAGCGGGTGGTATGTATGCACTGTCAAGAGTTCGCGGGTTTCCATAACCCGGAGGATTCCCTTCTGGGGTGATGATATCAGCAAGTCTGGCTGACGTTCCCATGGCATTCGCCCTTTGAGTTAAGGTTGCTTGAAGAAGCCCATGCTCGGCCTGGATAGTTGCTAATTGCTCCCTTACCGTCATTAACTCGGCATGTTCTCGAGTGGATTGCTCCTTCTGAGCGAGAAAGTCCTTTTTCAAGAGCTCAAATGTTGCTGCCAAATCTGTTTGGCCAAACTGGGTCCCGGAGGTCCCCGGGTTATCATCCCCTGAGAAATTAAGCCTCCTAGTTGGATCTTGTTCTCCTGCCATTTCTACCGTCCTTCGAAATATTAAGCGGGAGGTCTTGAGTTCAACTCTCAACGAGAGCACCAATTGTTTCCGGGTAAACTCGCGGTCCCTTTAGCGGGTTGCACGGTTCCAGAAATAGCAAACTTCCTTGTACTCCGAGTTTTCCTGTGTAAAGAACAAACACGTCAAAGAGGCGTCCCCGGGTTTACCGAGGGAAGCCACTCCGATGCTTAAGTCAGACACTGTCAGCTAAGCAGAAAACTCAAGAATAGTTAAGAAGTTACGCGTCCCCTTACCGGGAGGTCCGCGTCGGTATTTATAGTAGCATTAAAGGCAGCATACTTTGTCCTTTTCCAATGTGGGAATAATCTCCCTTGCTTTCTCAACTTTACAATGAACTGTGCCCTGACAAAGGACCCAGAGTGGCTTCTCAAATCTGATTGGGCTTTTACCCTGTAAACAGCACTTCAAGCATAATAAACGATGCATATTTAATAATCGACCACACTTACGGGTTATTTCTTAAATTGTAACCCGGTAAAGGTGAAATATTAGGTTCCACCTATAAACAAAGATAGAGCAGGAAGAGGAAGGGGACGAGGAGCTGTCAGAGGAGGACGTGGAAGAGGAAGACAAAGCTTCAATAGAGCAACAATAGAGTGTTACAAATGTCATAAATTAGGACATTTTCAATATGAATGTCCTAGTTGGGAGAAGGCTGCCAATTATGCTGAGTTGAATGATGAGAAAGAGCTTCCACTGATGGCTTATGTTGAAGGAAAGAATGCAAAGAGAGATGGTGTTTGGTTTCTAGACTCAGGCTGCTCTAATCATATGTCAGGGAACAAGAATTGGTTTATGGAGTTGGATGATCAGTTTAGACACTCAGTGAAGTTGGGCAACGATGCAAGGATGCTAGTGATGGGAAAAGGGAACATCAAGCTTGAAATTGACGGATTAACTCAGGTGGTAAGAGATGTATTTTATGTTCCAGATCTCAAGAACAATTTATTGAGCATAGGCCAACTTCAAGAGCGAGGACTTGCTGTTTTGATAAAAAATGGGACTTGTAGAATATATCATCCTACTAGAGGTCTTATCATTCAAACACCAATGGCTGCTAATAGGATGTTTGTTCTACTAACCATTGTGGCTTCTCAACCTACAAAGTGTCTAATAGCAACTGAAGATGATGTATCAGACTTGTGGCACCGGCGGTATGGTCATGTAAACAACAAAAGCCTTAAAGTCTTGAAGAACAAGCAACTTGTGAAAGGACTTCCTCAACTTAAAGCCACAAACAAAGTATGCACGGTTTGTCGTCGTGGAAAACAACATCGAGCGACCATACCAAAGAAGAGTCAATGGAGAGCCTCAAGGAGACTTCAGTTAGTTCATGCTGATTTGTGTGGACCAATCACTCCAACCTCAAATAGCTTCAAGAGGTACTTGCTGTGTTTTATTGATGATTTCAGTAGAAAGGCTTGGATTTACTTCTTGGCTGAGAAGAGTGAAACGTTTTCTATGTTCAAAGTGTTCAAAAGTCTTGTTGAAAAGGAGTCAGGATGTGATATATGTTGTTTGAGAACAGACAGAGGAGGTGAGTTCACCTCGAAGGAATTTAATATGTTTTGTGTGGATAATGGCATTAAGAGACAACTTACTGCTGCTTACACTCCTCAACAGAATGGAGTGGCTGAACGTAAGAATCGAACGATATTAAACATGGTTCGATGCTTACTTTCAGAAAAGGAAATGCCTAAATTCTTTTGGCCTGAAGCAGTACGATGGGGATTACATGTGTTGAATAGGAGTCTAACTGTGGCAGTAAAAGGAAAGACTCCTGAAGAGTGTTGGAGTGGAGAAAAACCCAATGTCGAATACTTTAAGGTCTTTGGATGCATTGCTAATGTTCATATTCCTGACAATAAGAGAGTAAAGCTAGATGAGAAGAGTCACAGATGTGTGTTTCTTGGTGTTAGTGAGGGATCTAAGGCCTATAGACTTTATGATCCTATTACTAAAAGGGTGATTGTTAATAGGGATGTTGTGTTTGAAGAAAATGAGGGCTGAAATTGGGGGAGGAGTGATGAGAGTGTGGAGCTTGACACCTTTACTTGGGCAGATAGTGATGATGGGGAAATTAGTGATTATGATGAAGAAGAAGTTGAAAATGTGGAAGAACAAGTAGAAGGGGCTGATGTAGGAACAAGTTAGTTGGAAGCAGAAGATGATGTTACTACACCAGAAGAGAAAGTTCGAAGAGTACCGAGATGGATGGAAGACTATGTTAGTGGATCTGGTCTCTCTGAGGAGTCAAACTTAGCCTGTTTTATGATGCATGATAATCCGATCAGTTTTGATGAAGCAGCTAAAAAGGAAAAATGGAGAAAAGCAATGGACTTGGATATAGAGGCTATAGAAAGAAATGAAACATGGGAGCTTGTAAACTTGCCGAAAGGAATGAAGAAAATTGGTGTCAAATGGGTTTTTAAAACAAAGTTGAATGAAAATGGAGAGGTGGATAAGTGCAAAGCACGGTTGGTGGTCAAGGGTTATGCTCAAAGATATGGAGTTGACTATAGTGAAGTGTATGCACCTGTGGCTCGTTGGGACACCATAAGGTTGATCTTGGCTCTAGCTGCGCAGAAAGGGTGGATTGTTTTCCAGTTAGATGTCAAGAGCGCCTTCCTTCATGGAGAGTTGAAGGAGGCAGTGTATGTGGAGCAGCCGGAAGGCTACATTCATAAAGGAGAGGAGCACAAAGTGTTGAAGCTTAAGAAAGCTCTTTACGGATTGAAATAGGCTCCAAGGGCCTGGTACAGTAGAATCGAAGGGTACTTCATGAAGGAGGGGTTTGAGAAATGCAATCATGAACACACATTGTTCCTTAAAAATGAAAATGAAGGTAGCTTTTTGATTGTTAGCCTATATGTGGATGACTTAATTTATACAGGGAATGATGTGAAACTGTGTGAGAAGTTTAAAGAGTCGATGAAGCTAGAGTTTGACATGAGTGATTTGGGAAAAATGAAATACTTCCTAGGGGTTGAGGTTCAGCAGAATAGTGAAGGGATACACTTGTGCCAAAAGAAGTAGGGGTGGGCACTTCGTACCGGAATCCCGATCCCGTCCCGGTCCCGTACTGAAAATTAACGGGATGGGACGGGATAGAGTTTGAAAATATCGGTACAGTACCGTCCCGTCCCGAAAGTTTAGAAACGGGACGGGACCGGGACGAACCAGCGCGGGACGGGCCTGTCCCGAAATATAAGAGATATGATCGTAGCCTTCCATTTGTTAAGATCGTAGCCGTCTATGAACTCAGGCTTTCTCAGTCTCTCAAAACCTCGACGCCTCTCTCAGTCTCTCTTCTCTCTCTCGATCCGGCCGATCTCCACAACCCAAAACCTAAAATTCATTCCCAACCCACAACCTATTCCCCCTAACTACGCTCGCTCTCTCCTTCCCTTTTCTTGTTCTCTCTCTTCTCTCCGTCTCTGTGTCGACGAACAGATCATGATTGTTCGATTGTTCGAGGGTTTGCTGGGCGATTGTTCGATTTTATGCTCCGGCTTTACCAGATCACGATTCCCGGCTCTGTAAGCTCTCGATTGATCTCCCTTTTGCTTCATTTTACTACGATTTTCCATGTCGTTGTTCTTGCATTCGAATTCTTCTTTTCTCTGTAATTGTGATGATTTATAACCCAATTTTGCGACTATTTTCCATAGCCGGTTTTGTTCGGTTTTGTATTTGGGGTTTTGCTGTATGCCTTTCTATTTTTAATTTGTTTTTTCTATCTGTATTTTCATACTGATTGAAGGTGATATTGTAGTTATGGCTATTGGTTTGGGTTTTAATGTTTCAGAAAATGAATTTCTTGCTGATTGACTATGCAGCTTGTCTCTCCAAATTCAAACCTTCGCAATTGTTCGAAGCTTTAATGGTTAGAGGGAAGAAAACATTGAAAATGGACAAAGGGTCCATTGAAAATGGAGGTTGGGAATGTGAAAAGCAAGCATCTTGCCTTAGCTCTCAAGGTAAGGAATAAGAAATTAATTTGGGAAATGATTGAAGTTGATTTACTTTGTGCATGATTTTGATCAATGAAGTATTGTACTGCCTTGAGATCTTTGTTTCAAGCTCATACACAGGTAAATCATGTATTCTATGTGATTATATGCACTCTATTTGGATTAGCATAATGATGAGTTATGATCATTACATGAAATTCGACCATAGCTATGTAGGTGCTAATGCTTTGATTAGTTTTTTAATAAAAAGTTATAATACACTTTACATTGCAACTCTGTTTTGGTTAAGTAACTGCTTCGGTTGCTCTAAATTGAAACTTAATGTGGTTTGTCTGATGACAGTTTTATAATGTGCCAATGGATAACCATTCGGCTAGTTTTTGCTTCTATGGATGGAACTGTAAGTTTCTTAACCATTTTGCTACCTTTAATACTATTTGTTATTGATGTGCTTGTGTCTATAAGTATAGCCTCTGTTGTTAGTGATTATGACTGTTTATTTCATGTTCTTCATATTCTCATGTTTATATTCATTTGTGGTTCACGCTTGTCAGCTTATGTGCCGTATTCTGGTTTAAAAAGAGGCAATAATGTGAGGTCTGACATTCTCAAATGAGCTTATTTCTAGTGGTGAGGGCCTAAACTGTGATTCTGCTTTACCTATGTACAATTATTTTGCTCTTACTACTTAGCTTAATGGCACTATGATTGCCACCAAATGGACGCGCTAGTTTTACTAAGAAAAAGCGCATGTTGATCAATATTTTTTCCAGTAGCTGTTCCAGTCATTTAGTTAACTGTTTTAGGAGCTTATTAACTCCTAAAACAGTTGAGGGACTCATTTGTATGCAGAATTGGTTGCTTGGTGATGAAATTGCAGAGGTTGTACATGATTGCACCATTGAAGACTATGAATTCTATGAAGATGTTGAGCGAGGTATATACATTTGCAAGTTTTAATGTTTTTTTTTATTTTTCTTTGATAACTTTGACTTAACTAATCTTTTAAATGTGTACATTTGCAGAGCATGAGAGCACAGCAACTAGCAAAGCTAATACTTGCCCACCTCCACCTTCAAGAGCAAAAGCAAAGGGTAAATGCACTGCTGCTGGTCCTATTGATGTTTGACATATTATGGTTTGAGTTTTTAATGTTCATTCAGTACTTTTAATATGGAATGTAATAATTCAGTACATATGCACCTATGTTCTTGTTGGTTTCAGACTTTCAGTCTTTGTTGATGTCAGATATTTTTTTTTTTTTTCAGACTTTCAGTCTTTTTTTATTTTTTTTCTTTTTCTTTTTTAAAGGTTAATTTGTCGGGATCCCGATCCCGGCCCGGTACCGGCCCGGTCCCGAACGGGATCGGGATGTGCGGGACAGATTTCTAAAAACATCGTCCCGTCCCGTCCTGTCCCGATAAATTATTTTCGGGATGGGAAGGGATTCGCCAAATCCCGACCCGTCCCGTCCCATGCCCAGCCCTAAAAAGAAGTATGCTGGAGAAATTCTAGAAAGATTTAGGATGGAGAGCTGCAATCCTGTGAAAAATACCATTGTACCTGGTACGAAATTGGTGAAAGACTGTGGAGGAGATAGTGTGGATTCAACTCTGTTCAAACAGCTGGTTGGTAGTTTAATGTACTTAACAGCTACTAGACTAGACATTATGTTTGTTGTCTGTCTTATAAGCAGGTTTATGGCAGATCCAAAGGCATCTCATATGGCAGCAGCAAAACGGATACTTAGGTATGTGAAAGGGACTGTGAACTTGGGAGTGCTCTATGAAAAAGAAGGTTCCAAAAATGATCTTAAAGCCTATACAGACAGAGACTATGCTGGTGATATAGAGGACAGACGAAGTACTTCTGGGTATGTGTTTCTTCTAAGTGGTGGTGCAGTAGCATGGAGTTCAAAAAAACAATCAGTGGTGACTCTTTCCATCACTGAAGCAGAATATGTTGCTGTTATGGCTTGTGCTTGCCAAAGTATCTGGATGAAAAGGGTGCTTAACAGTCTCGGCCTCTCTTCGTGTAAGTGTGTTAAGATTCTTTGTGATAATAGTTCATCTGTCAAATTGTCCAAGAATCTAGTCCTCCATGGAAGAACTAAACATATTGATGTAAGATTCCATTTCTTGCGTGATCTTGTCAAAGAGGGTGTGGTGGAATTAGTTCAATGTAGCACTAATGATCAGGTGGCTGATATTATGACAAAGCCATTGAAGTTAGAATCTTTCTTGAAGTTCCGTGACTTGCTGGGTGTTCGAAGCATGAGAGATATAAACTGACTTGCTGTCAGCAAGTGTAGTTTAGGGGAGGATTTGTTAGAAGTTTTCTTGTGATGCAAGTTAGTTTGAATAAATTCCTATCTATTAGGAGTCAATAGTTTGCTGCAGTAGGTTTTGTTTAGGTCAGTATATGACCGAGTCATCTGCTTAGTTACCTTGATCTTAGGGATTTGGAGATGTGGTTGTTAGTTGATTTGATCTTCAGTTGTAATGGCTATTTAAGCCAAGTTGATCTGTTAATAAAATTGTATCATTCACAACCTGTATAGCTCTGAAAACCAGAGTCTTTGATACAGCAACAATGACATGGCTGATGTGATACGGTGGGTGATGTCGAATATTCTGCCATTTGAGTACACTTCGCGGCGAGGGGGGATAAAAGGGTTGGTGGAGTCGTTGGAGAAAGAACAGTTGGAAGGGGAGGTGCCGGGAACGGAAGGGTAGGCATGGTGGCGTGGGAGAGAGTTGTGAGTGTGAAGGAAATGGAGCAGAGTAAGAGGAGGAGGAGCAGCAGTGAGGTCTTCATTTGTGTGAGTTTTCGATTTGGATAAACGAACAGTAGTGAAGGCTGGTTATTTTTCTAGCAAACCACAAACAAGTCGTTGAAAGATATCTTGGCTAACGCCCAAAGTATGAGATTCACTTATTTTTCTATACTTTTTGGATAATTGTATTTAGACGGTGGAGGTATTCCACCAAGTCAGAAGTACATAAGTAATTTTAGGGCAAAATACTGGTCACTTCTCATATTTTAAGGATTTTGACAATTTAGTCCTTATATTTTTAATTTCAACTGATCACTCCTCATACTTCTCAAATTTCGACCAAGTAGTCCATTCCATCTAAAATGTCTATTAACTTCCATAAATGCCCTTAGGTGTTTTCATTTTTTCTCATTTCTCTCTCTACATACTTCATAAAATCTAGCATGAGTTTCAATAGAAAATGAAAAAAAACAAATATGTTGTAAGTAATAAAAATGTATATATTAGACGGTGGAGATGTGAATTACACCAACTTTTTGATCACCAAATTACATCTCCACCGTCCAATATATAGATTTATATATGTAGATCATCTATGCAAAATTTCGTCTAATTTGGTGATCGATAAGGTGCTTAAAACTACGAATTAAATTTATAAGCATGAACTGTTCATGTTTGGCAAATTTGATGCGTCAATTGATTTTAGTTAGTTCAAAGCCTTAACGATCACCTAATTGGATGAAATTTTGCAGAAATGATCTACATATATGAATCTAAGTATTGAACGGTGGAGATGTTGATATGTGATCAAAAAGTTGGTCTAATGTTTGATCTCTCATATATGTCAAAAAAATAGATCCCTTAGTGGAATGATCATATATATATATATGAATCTAAGTATTGAACAATGGAGATGTTGATATATGATCGAAAAGTTGGTCTAATGTTTGATCTCTCATATATGTCAAAAAATGGATCCCTTAGTGGAATGATCATATATATATAAGGAAGCAAATGTGCGGGATGACTACAACATTTTTTGCTTCGTGTGTGTGGTCTTTTTATTAAGTAATATGTTGTAGTCATCCCGCACATTTGCTTCCTTATGTAACCATTAACTTTATCAATAAAGCTATGCATCCTTTGATCGAAAAAAATGAATTGAGGTTTAAGAGAGTAAACATGCTATTTCTTTTATGGTTTTCATTATTCTGTTCAAAAAAATTTGAAAGGGTTTAGGGTTTTTCATTTTTTATTCAGTATGTAATCTACAATTGTTCTAGATGTTGTGTGTGTGGTCTTTTTATTAAGTAATATGCTGTAGTCATCTCGCACATTTGTTTCCTTATGTATCCATTAACTTTATCAATAAAGCTATGCATCATTTGATCGTAAAAAAAATTGAATTGAAGTTTAAGAGAGTAAACATGCTATTTCTTTTTTGATTTTCATTCTTCTGTTCAAAAAAATTTGAAAAGGTTTAGGAGTTTTCATTTTTTATTCAGTATGTAATCTACAATTGTTCTAGATGCTAAATTTTATTATGTGAAAAGAGAGAGAGAGAGAATAAAAACACCTAAGGGCATTTAAGAAAGTTAACAGACATTTTGGACGAAATGGACTAATTAGTTGAAATTTGAAAAGTATGAGAAGTGATCAGTTGAAATTGAAAATATGAGGACTAAATTGTTAAAACCCTTAAAGTATGAGAAGTGATCAATATTTTGTCCTAATTTGTATTATGTAGGATCTTAACCAATATCCGTGGTCAAGCTGTTCTCGACAAAAGGGCAGTAAAACTGCCATTGGCTTAAGGTTTTCTATTTGTAAGCTCGTATAAACATATGAGATTCAAGTAGACCTGTAATGGATCAGATCTGGACCAGATCGACCTAGATTCGGATCCGTAATAGTAATTTTAGATCCGGATCTGACCCGTTACCCGCCGGATCTTTAATAGCTTGATCTAAATCCGGATCCGGTGGGTTAACAGATACCCGACTTGTTAATTCGATCTAATTATAATAATAAATATTTCAAATTTTAATAATGATTTCATAGTTTTATCATAAAATATTGATGAAATTTTATATGAAAATAAAAGTTTACATCAAAAGTTGAATTACATGCTTAAAATACTCTTTAATGGTACACTAATATAATTAAAATATTTGACTTCTAATGGTTTTTTAGCATTTAGAACTACTTCCAAGTTCTAACCCCTTTAGAGCAACTCCAACGGTCCAGTTAAAACCAAAACCAACCTATGGAAACAAAAACCCTATCTTCATCAACAACAAAAACAAGAGACTGATTCTAGAATTATAGGCTCAAATGTTATCTTCCGTGTTATATTCAGAACTTTTCCAACGCTAATTTTTGTGGACCCTACATACATCAGTTAATTATTTAATGATTCTTCATTAATGTATTTTGAAGCTAAAATAAAAAAGATGTGTCATTTGAATTATATTTTATTTTAAAATATCATGATATCATCTTTATATATATATATATATATATATATATTTATTGTACGTTATTGTTAGAGATGATAAATTAGTGATATATAAATAGTGTCAACAGGAGATGCTAAAACGAGAATAGCACTTCTAAATAACACATAGCTGGAGTTGCTCTTAGAATTTAGATAACCCATCCGATCTAGGAGATTTCTTAATCCTCATTAACAATCAGACCAAAACAAGATTAACAAAGAACAGAACGATATAAAAGAGTGCAACTTGAGCTGAATTTGATCCTACCAAAGTCCTCACCTAACCTTTAAAAATGAAAAACTAGCACCAGACAAGTAGACATGTGTGTGATGTAAGGCATCCCTTCAGACAGCATTTTCACCAAATCATGAATATAACTAAACAAAATATCTAGGTGAATCTTAGTGCTCTCCAACCAGATAGCTAAGTAAGCTACACAACCAAAACAAAACAAAGCACTAGCTGCTAGCTACACAATTTCACATTCATATTACATCACCATCTTACTTCAACTCCACTGCCCTTCAAACTCATCAGACATGTCTCTCCTCAACTTCCTCCTCCTTCTCCTTCAGTTTTCTCTGTTCTTCACCAGCCATAATGTCCAAGCCCTCACTTCCCCTTCAGACATCTCAGCCCTCAAGGCCTTCAAAGCCTCAATCAAACCCTCCTCCATTCCCTCCTGGTCTTGCCTAGCCTCATGGGACTTCACCTCCGACCCATGCACCCTCCCCCACCGAATCCATTTCACCTGCGGCGTCACCTGCTCACCTGACTCCACCCATGTCACCCAGATCACCCTCGACCCCGCCGGCTACTCCGGCACCCTCACCCCTCTAATCTCTCACGTCACCCGTCTCTCCACTCTCGACCTCTCCGAAAACTCCTTCTTCGGCCCAATCCCATCCTCCATTTCCTCCCTCACTTACCTCCAAATCCTCACCCTCCGATCCAACTCCTTCTCCGGCTCACTCCCTCCCTCCATCACCGATCTCAAATCCTTAGAATCTCTAGACATTTCCCACAATTCCCTAACAGGGCTCCTCCCAAACTCCATGGCTTCTTTATCCAACTTAAGAAGACTCGATCTCAGCTTCAACAAGATCACCGGATCGCTCCCCAGACTCCCACCAAAGCTTTTAGAACTCGCTCTCAAGAGCAACTCGCTATCCGGGCCCCTGTCGAAGTCCTCCTTCGACGGCTTGACTCAGCTCGAAGTCGTCGAGCTCAGCCAGAACTCGTTCTCCGGTACATTACAGTCATGGTTCTTCCTCATTCCTTCCCTGCAACAAGTCGACTTGGCCAATAACAGTCTGACAAGTGTCGACGTCTCCCGTCCCGGCTCCGGCGGAGGCGGCGAGCTCGTGGCAGTAGACTTGGGGTTCAACAGAATCGAAGGCTACGCGCCCGTAAACTTCGCGGCATTTCCGAGGCTGTCGTCGCTGTCGGTTCGTTACAACAGGCTACGGGGCGAGATCCCAGTGGAGTACGGGAAGAACAAGTCGTTGAAGCGGTTGTACTTGGACGGTAACTTTCTGAACGGGCAACCGCCGCCGGCGTTGTTAACTGGAAGTTCGGGAATCACCGGGAGCTTGGGGGATAATTGTCTACAAGGGTGTCCAGCTTCAGCGAAGCTGTGCCTTCCGTCGCAGAAATCAAACGCGATATGCAAGCAGGCCTATGGTGGAGGAAGAGGAAGACCGAGGTCTTGAAACGTCGGTTTTGTCGGTCAAATTATTATTATTAATTTTTGTTTTCTCAAGTTTATTTGTTAAAAAAATGTAGTCCTAATAAAACAAATGTATGATGCTTATTATTAAGCAATTTGTAATATAAGTTGTACATTAGAGATAAAGGATCGTTGGGTTGGTCACATTCTCATAACGTAGCGATGATGATGAACCTAGAAGTGGTTACACCTAAATTATTGGTGATTGTACATGATCATAATATTAGGTGGTCCTGATGTTAATGGGGGATGGGTAGCTATGTCACATTAGCCTTTGTCAATTTTATAGACACTACATATCCACGAGTTTTGTTATTTTGTAACGATGTATCCAAATTTTTGGATCGAAATTCATTTAAATTGTATTTGAAGTTTTAAGGTAAGCTTCATACTGATGAGTGATTCATTCATACTTATTAATTTTATGTGAAGCAAATTACAACAGTTTGGATTGGTTAAGTACAAAATTAAAAAATTAACAGGCGTCATTAGTTGATTATATCCTTTTAAATTACATTAAAGAAGATTATCAAATCTCTGTTATAGCCTAATCCTAGTTCCGATTTTCAAACTCTTGTCGACAATTAAGTAACCGTAACGACTTTGGGTCACAATGATTTAGACATTTCTGCCTTAATGGACAATGATGACCCCTCTTAAGTCTGAAGCATAAAGCACATAGGTATAGCAAACAAATTTGAAATCAATTTATTTGTTTTAAGTTGTGATTTTTTTTAAAGAAAGGCTAATAAGGCCGTCCTTAAACCTTGATTTATGAAACTGTAGAATACATGAGGGGACATAGGATCTATACCCCAGAATACAAGGCACGTCTAAGCAGACCTCGAAAATAAGACTTAAGGAGCCTAGAATAAACATGTATCCTAACAAACACTGTTTAACGGAAAGTGTAATATTGACAACTCGCATCATTTTACAACGAATGTGACATACCATCAAAAAGATAACTCTATGACGAAGAAGCATCAGTACACATAAAAGCGCTGTTTTTCAAGTATGTTGTCACTAACAATAAGTGACACTGCATTTCATCCTGTCACTAGGAGGTTGCGACAATTTGACATTGCAATGAACTCATAACTTACCTATGTCAGACAAGGTACTTAAGGTGTCAATACTAGGACAACGCCCATTCTTCTTATTAAAAACAACAAATAACTAAAATATGAGAATATAAAATAACATAAAGTTATTAAAATAGCTACCCTATATGGGAAAATTTCATGAGCCTAAGATCTCTTCAGCCCAAACCAAACCTGTAGACAGGTCGATTCAGATCGCACCTGGATCTGGTGCAGCAACCCCGTTGCTCCCAGTTCAGCGACACGCCGACAGCACCCAGACTGCGCCTCCCTCTCTCCTTCCTCCCCGTCACTCCAAACAGAGCCGCCACTCCTCTAAAACACCATCCTCAACGTGACAGTACCAAACCACCCATACCAAATCATAGAAAACGGATCCGATCCGAGTCCATCGATGCCAAATCTCGTAGCCATCCACTCACTCCTCTCAGAAACCCGCCATCTACGCTCCAAACGAGGGTGAAGCCACATGACCAGATCTTCACCCAACCAATGTCGTCGACCCTCAACGACGCCTCCACACAAGATGGGCTGTGAAAACCCCATCTCTCAGCCTGCACCTCGGCTGGGCTTGCTCCATGTCCACCTATCGACAGACAAAATAATCCCTCTGGCCCGTCCGGCAACGCCACCGCCAAGGCGAGTTGCCAGACCGGGCATACACTTTTCAGAAAAGTCTGTCGCTTTCCTTAGGTTTTTTTATTATTGTCTTTGCTTATTTTAATTATGTTTACTTGCTCACTTACCAATCAAAATCTTTAAAATATTTTTTTTCCAATTTCTTAAAGAAAAACCACGTGTTGGTACCAAACACAAGCGTATGAAAAATGGGTATTGACCATTTTCATACAAATTGAAAAAAATGATCATTCCAACTAAAAAAGTTTTACACTGCTCATTCTAACTTTTTGTAGCAAAATTACAATTTTATCTCTATTTTTTATTAAATCTCTCTCCTCATCTCTTCTACCATTCTTCCCGATTTAATTTCTTCTTCTTCTTCTCTCTCTCTCTCTCTCATCCTCGTCGAAGTCGACCCGTTTCAGATCTGAACGATGAGCTCATGAACTGATCGTTAACCACGACGTATGTTCATCGTCGATCTACGCCTGTGTCGTTCATCGTGGATCCACGTCTGTGCCATTCGTCGTCAATCAGTGTCTGCACCTTTTTTCATCGATCCACGTCCACGTTGTTTGATATCGAACCTTGTCTCCGTCGAATTTGTCACCGTGAAGATATCCCATCAGATGTCATCGTTTACGTAGACGAGCATGAAGCCACATGAGCGGAGGTAAATAGATCTTCTCCCTCTGATCTTCCTTCTTGGTTGATCAAAAATGTTGTCCGGTCCATGCTGCCTCTCACGTGCTTCCACCAAAACGCCACCTTTTCTCTCTCTCTCTCTCTCTATATATATATATATATATATCCTTCAACTTTATTAGGGGGTGTAACAACCCGGGATGAGGTGCTACAGTGACCACGATTTTAAGCAGATAAAAAGCCAACACGTCCGAGGAAAATGCCGACAACTCATTAACCTAAAGTCGTAGGCAATTTAGTAGGAAAAATTAATTTTAAACTTGAGTGGCACCACAAGAGTTTAACAAAACATTTATTAGAGTTTTCCAATTTCGCGGAAGGTGGACAAATTAAAGGACCAATTACAAACTTTAATGACAACAATAAAAAACATTATAACTGGATTAATAATTTAGGAAGACGCCTTTATAATTTTTGTTAAACACTCTAGAAAAATGACTCGAATGATAAGTGAGTATAGCTTGGATGAAACACTGAGTAGAAAATGAGACTTCACACACATAGCTCCCTCTATCTATCCTGTCACAGTAAACAGTACCTGCAAACAACTTGTTCTAGGGGTGAGCATCGTCCTCGCTTGCTCACATATAGACCCACCAATGTTGGGTTTGAAATCCATAAAATCATATATAAACATATAGATTTGAGCTCGAAATAAAACCATTTAGAAATCTTGGCACACAAAAACCATTATTTTATATCTTTAAAGGAAAAATTATGCAGTATGCTAAAACATGGGTTAGAGAGCTCAATGTACAAATACAACCTGCAGGGCTTATTGGATCTGGGTTGCCGAATCCCGGGTTTGTCTATGTTGCAAACCGGGGCCAACTACCTATGTGCCCGAGGACAAATAGTAGAGAGAGTGTCCATTTACAGCGAATGCCCAACATATCACTCATAGTAGCACACCTCACTTACAACTCGCTTAACTCTGTACGAGATGAGCGTAAACGAGGAAAAATATAAACAGGGCATTGCCCCATCGAAGGTTTACGGTCATCGACATGGTGGGAAACATAGTCTAAATACTAGGTCCCGTCACTCTCAAGCCAAGCCAGCAAATCAGGACAACGGTACTACTTTTCAATCCGAGTCATCACATAAAATTATTTTGTGCCTAGCCTCGGGTTTTCTTGGCTTAATCATAAATCATTTATCTCATAATATATTAAAAACTTTCCTGAGGCATCGACCATGAGCATACAAAGACAATGCAATTTCATATATGGGCAAAACCACTAACAAATGGGATTTAGCTCTCCCTACTTGGAATTGTCGTTCCTTACGTTAGCTCCAAAATTCCAAGTATCGCCTCGGTAATCCAAGGTCTCCGCGTAAACTATTCATCCAATGAATCACTGTAAAATAGAGTAGCTTAGCAACGAAGTAACAATAACAGTCCAGTTGACCCTAGCATTCCTAGTTTGACTAGGAATGACCACATTGACCAAGTTGACCAACCAATTCATTTTATGACTCCTTAACTTTTTTAGCTTGCTTTTCTGATTATCGACTCTTTACTTATTTACCAGAAGTTCGGCTTAACCCTTAAACTTGTCTTTACCCTTTTAATTTGACATTAGCGAGTTACATAACAATTCGTTGAATTACTATGGACACCCAACGTGTCTCTTAGACCAAATTTTTAACTTTGAGTCGATAAATTGATAAGTGAATCACTCATTGTCAACTTGACACTTCCGGATATAGTTAGTTATCATCTTCCGATAACAATTCAACATTTAACCAAATTTCGTCAAATTCCAATCTTTTTGCTAGTCACTTTCTAAGAATAGAAACTTTCCCAAAATAGAAAGTTTCCAAAAAGTGGGAAAGATTCCAATTATGGTTGTTTTTTGTTTTTAGCAAGTTTCCTTAAATTAAATTTTCAATCACAACCCTTAAGCTCGTTTAAGCAGAAATGACACATTTTAAAAGGAGTCAAAGACTACCTCCTCGACATTCTGCCGGATTCACTGCCCCATCCGAACATTCACCAGATTTCGGTGACTTGTCAAAATCCGGTTACCTTGTCGGAAATTTGCCATATTTTTTCCATTTATTCGATTCACCAAGTTCTCGACATACACACAAACAAATAAACACGATTTCTGACACAAACAACACCAAATAGACAACACAGAAACTACACAGTGGCTCTAGAGGGATGTCTCTTACCTTCTGTGTACTCCGAACTCAAACCTAGAAACTCAAAAGCAGCCTCCCTGCTGCCTGTTGCCTGCCTCCACCTAGAATCCTTCTATCAGCTCCTCCACCTCAAACTCGACTTGCAGGAACTCTAAGTACTCCCAAATGCTGCCTCAGTCACCACCTCCACTAAATCAGTACCACACCACCTCGAGTTCTCTCCAGAAGCCTCTGTTGCAGTTAGGTTGTCACCAGGAGACGGAGAAGGCCATTGAAAGTTTGAAGAACTCGGTCGCCAGAGGACGCACCCAAAACCTAGAAAAACATTTATATGAGATTTTTCGATTAGGACTCGAATCAAAAGTTTAAGGACATAAAAAGGAAGAAGAAGAAGAAGGAAGAAGAACCCTACCTGTTGGAGGTCGAGACGCTGCCTGGTTTTGCCAGAAAATAGTGAAGATCGCCGCTCGGTTTTGGCATCGATCTTCCTCCACGGTGAACGCCTGGGTGATTGGAGAACTACGCTAGGTAGAGAACAAATTTGAGGGTGGTGCGCGATTGATGGTGGCCAGACGACGAAGA
Organism: Comarum palustre; assembly: GCA_951800085.1. Lineage (NCBI taxonomy): Eukaryota > Viridiplantae > Streptophyta > Magnoliopsida > Rosales > Rosaceae > Comarum > Comarum palustre. Next base: position 3,158,757 of record OX637579.1, on the reverse strand, counting down.
CTCACCGGAGAGGCGACTGAGCTCGGGAGAGAGGAGGAAGAAGGAGTTGACCGAGTTTAAGGCTTTTGACTTCGGTCAAAATTCTCAACTCTATTTATACTGAAATGGACGGTTCAGATTAAATCTGGGAAAAGATCAACAGTTCAGATTTAATGAAGAGTAAAAATTAAATGGTTAAATGGTAAAACTTATTTACTGAAATGGTAGTTAAAAATTACCAGAAACTTCAGAAATTCGTAGAAAATAGACGGATGCTTCGAAAAATATTCCGAAAATACCGGGAGACTCATGTTGACGCGTACTATGACATCGAGTCCTTAAATGAAGAACATTAAGAGTTTAGAAAAACTCGATAATGAACGTGGTCGTTCACTTGTGAAGTTACCGAAGCGATTTAAACCTTAGTATCCCGTCGTTAACCATGAAAAATAAAGTTGTTTGTGCAATAGGAATGTGGTTTAGGGGTTCAGTGAAAGTTTATTTAGGGATAGTAAAGTTGGTTGTGTAATATGAATGCGGTTTAGGGGTTCAATGCCAGTTTATTAAGGGTAGTAAAGTTGGTTGTGCAATAGGAATACAGTTTATTGGTTCAGTAAGAGTTTATTATGGGGTAGTAAAGTTTGCTCTGCAATAGGAATGCGATTTATGGGTTCAGTGAGACTTTATTAAAGGGTAGTAAAATTGACCGTGACAATAAGAATGTTGTTTAGGGATTCAATATGAGTTTATTAGGGGGTAATAAACTTGATTCCAGATTTCGACGAGATTCCGGTGATCGGATCCAGTGAGGTGTCAACCATGTCTCTTGTCTCTTCCATTTTCTTTCTCTAAATATATTTTAATGGGTTAGGATAGAATGAATATTGAAATATTATATGTTGTTTGGAGTTGTTATGAGTTTTGTTTAAATGAGCACAAATTTTTTTTTTTAAAAAAAGTTGAAATGGTTAATATTTTAAAAAAAAACTTTTAAAATAAAAAGTAAAGTCCAAAAATTTATGCTAATTAAATAGACATTTTCTCTATGAAAAAAAAAGTAAGAGAGAGCTACGTTCTTATAATTCTGGATTTATAGATTAATTAGCAACAGAAAATAAATTAGAAAAGAAGTAGATCGATCCAGTGTCGACTACAGACTCCTGTTACTGTCAGAGATGACTAGGCTATTTTTTTTGCGTACATAGATGACTAGGCTATTTTGCTGCAGGGGAATAATAATAATAGTGTTATCCAATCCTACGTAAGGATCGCAACTACAGCCAGCTAGCTGTAACAATAATAAAAGTCGTTAATAGTTACTATTCTTATTCTTTCGCCTTTCTTTTCTTCTGGTCATTATCATCCTGTCAAATAAAAATGAGTGCGAGAGGTTTTTCTTCTGTATATCAATTACTTGTTTTGCCCACGTACAGAGATGATCAGTGATTTTGGAACAGTAGTGAAGAAGAAGGAGAAGACTTTCGAACACTTTGGGGCCGGCCATGATAATCGATCATTATTCTTTCTAATCTGATGCATGTTCTTTTCCCCCACACAGATCCAAATGAAAGTAATGCATGCATGCCAGCAGCTAGCACCAATGTTCCCTTTGCTTAGAGATAATGAAATTTGTAAACTAAATAAGTGTTAGAACCGATCTATAATATTTGAACTAAACAATAAATATATAATAATAATCGAATTGAAATCAAAGAACAACAACGAAATTGAAATTAAATTCATTAATTTGATCAGATAAAGACCTGCTTTGCAGTGACCTAAGACAAAAATTCGTCCCTACTCGTGCTGCAGTTTCGAACGTCTATCTAGAGGATACAACTATCTGGTTCAAGTTCTTGCACAAGAACTTGACCCTGACGAATTTTCTTTGTGCTTCTCAGAAATATGTTTTGGGGTGGAAGAAGAAGAGCAGATCGTTTGATGGGATACAACGACCAAAAGGTCGTCCTTAAATAAAAGTCAATTTGAAAGGTCGTCCTTAAATAAAAGTCAATTTGAACAGACATAAATGTTCGAACAATTGTAACTGTCCCGAACAGTTATAACTTTTTGAATTTATCCGAATTTAAAATTCAAATAATAATAATAATATTATTATTATTTCAAAATTTTAAAAACAAATTTTATTTCAATAGAGCCCCAAGGCCCATCTTTGACTTTTAAATAATATATATATATATATATAATATATATATTCTATTAAAAAACCAATAGAAAAGTCCACCAAGCCCACACAAGGCATTTAATCCATTTAATACCTTACATAGATATTTCCTTATAAATGTCTATTGCATTTAATCTTTCTTCAATGTGGGACAAGTTCCAATAATAAGTATGATCTTACCATGAGGATAGCTTAGATCAAAATCACAATCTGTTTTCACATGTTTGTACGTTCTACCAAATTAAAGTATTTCTCACATTATTAACTACATTGTTCGTCGAAAGTAATGTTGGTTTGTTCAGCAATTTGTAGCAAAACAAAACGGAGTTAGCTCGAACTTATCATTGCATCCAAGCACAAGAAAAGCTGAACTTTAACCCAAAAGGGGCCGAGAGCGTCTCTCTCTAAGTTCTAAAGAGAGAAACCCAATCTGAAACCCACCTCCCCTCTTTTATCCAAATTTAGATCCTTCCGGGTATAGATCGAGGGATTAAGAGCGGGGGAGGTCACTCTTGTTCTAGCTTTGCCCTGTTTCATTTCAGTCTCTTCCGTTTCTCTTTCTTTTCCAAGCTTTTATAGCTTTTTCTCATCCTTGTGGTGTTCACTTGTCATTTGTGGTGAATCATCATCCCTTGTGGTGATTTCTCACCCAAGTGGTGATTTTTTCTCGGTTTTCTCCTTCTCTTGTGTTTGATTTTTCTCTCATTCGGCCAAGCTTGCTTGTAAACCTTAGATCTTGTTTCTAAGGTTTATTTTCAGATTTGGTCTGATGGTGATTCTCAAATGTTCTTCCATGCTCCTCAAGATTTTCAGATCGTGAACAAAACACCTTCTTCCTGTCTACCTTACTATACCATGAAAGATTTCATCATCCTCTGCAACCACCTCTTTAGATCTCAAGTTTATATGTTAAGATCAATTTTGGGTAGGATGTTATCACTCTTCTATACGAGATTTCCTCGTAATCGGTCGACTAGAGAATGTATGGAGGCCATGTCCGTATCCACACCTCTGCAGACCATCCACGCAGGGCCGGCCCTATACACGGGCGGGCTTGGCGACGGCCCATGCTAAAAAAAATAAGGGGCACCAAAAATTTTCGTTTCGTTCCATCTTCAGATCTTCTTTTCGTTCCATCTTCTTCCTAAATTTTCGTTCCATCTTCAGATCTTCTTTTCGTTCCATCTTCTTCCTAAATTTTCGTTCCATCTGCGTCTTCTGCGATTCCTCCTTTTCTTGTTCTTTTCTCTTCCGATATAGGGGCAGTGGGGCACCAAAATTCAGATAAAAAACCTTCTGTTTCGTTCCATTTTCGTTCCTAAACCTTCTGCGATTCCTCCTTTTCTTCTTCTTCTTCTTTTCTCTTCCGATTTACACACCAATCACGAATTGTTGTTTTCTCCCATCCAATTCATTCCCAATTTCTCATCGCTCATCAAGTCCTTTATATTGTATTGTTGTTCTATCAGTTGTTCATCGCGGCGGACTCGCTGCAGAAAGCGGTGATTTTTGTGGCTCTATTTCTCTGGCAGATCTTTTCCAAGCGCGGAAGCCTGGAGTCAGTGGAGTGGATGATCACTTCTATGGTGATCAGAAGAGATTTTTCGACAATCAAGTTTCGCAAATCGCAATAGGTAATGGGTATCTCAATTTTGATATTGTTATTGAGTATCTCAGATTCTCAGAAGTTGCATCACCTAGCTAGCTTCGCTTCTTTCATTTGATTATCATGATGCGTTTGTTATCTCAGAAGTCAGAAGTTGTTGGTTTTTCCCTGTAACTGTTGGATGCGTTTGTTATTTCAATTTGGATGCGTTTGTAACTGTTGGATGCGTTTGTAACTGTAGAATTCAATTTGGATGCGTTTGTTATTTCACTGTTATGCGTTTGTTATTTCACTGTTATGCGTTTGTAACTGTAGAATTCAAGTTAGATTGCTTTGTTAGTTAGGACTGAAATCACTGAATTCAGTTGTAGACTTGTAGTTCATGTTGAATTCAGTTGTAGTTAGGACTGAATTCAGTTGTAGTTAGGACTGAATTCAGTTATAGTTCTGTTCAATTTTGATGTTTGGTGAGGAAATTTGATATCGAAATTCTGACTTGTTTTCTTTATCAGGTGCTCTGCTCTGCTTTATCGAAATTGAATCTCAAATTCTTGATCAGAATAGAAGAAAAGAAAAGAAAAAGCTGATTTCCAGGTGTTGTTGTTCTATACTTCTTAACATTGTTACTTTCTGTCTTCTGAGTGTTTGTTTGCTGTGTTGTGGTTTTCTTGTTGTTGTGTTGTGTTTGTTTGCTGTGTTGTGGTTTTCTTCTGATTGTTTGAGTTTTTTAGTTGTAGTAAACTAGTAAACTTGAAAATATTGAAGTCTTATTTGCGGACTACCATGACTCAAAATCGGCTTAATGGACTAGCAATTTTGGCTATTGAAAGAAAAATGTTGGAAAATGTGGATTATGAAAAAATAATTGATGATTTTGCTTCAAGAAATGCACGAAGACATCATTTTAGATGATTTTGTAATGCGGAGTTTTGGTTTCATATCCCCTCCGTTGTATTATATATATTTTTTATAAAAGTTCGGCGTGGGGATGAGCCGCCCAGCTTGACTGGGTTCCAAACCCTAAAAAAAAGTTGTCTATTATATTTTTATTTCAAAGATAGGGGCACAAAAAAAAATTTCGCCCAGGGCATCCAAAAACCCAGGACCGGCCCTGCATCCACGGTTACCAATCTATACTTGCGATCCCCGTCGGAGCTCTGGTGACAAATCTGCCATGACGGCTGTAAGGTGGAGATGAAGAAGATGCTATGTTTATGATTTGGGTATTTTGGGCTTTTGGGCCTTTTTATTTTAATTCTTGTTTTATTGTCTTTCTCATGTGTATTGTAATGATTTTGAGAGGTTTGTTGTCTGCCCATAGCTTCGTTTTGGCCTCCTTATGCCTTTGGGCTTCTATAAGAATAGGATACCAAAAAAATGCAAAAGAAAAGTTAGAGAAGATATTTTTATCAACTTAGATATGGTGAGTAGCTCCAATGTCGAGCCACCACTATTTTGGGTTTAAGCTCATCATGTTCAGCTTAAAGACCACATCAGAGAGGTTAATATCAGAAACATCTCTTGTGATCTCTTCAATCATGTTGGCCTCGTTATTTGTCTTCTTCTATGACTTGTTACAATTAACAGCTCTATGACCATTCTTGTCACAATTGAAGCACTTGCCTTCAAATCTTAGCCTTTTTGAAATACCTCATCCTGGTCCTAGCTTGGGCCCTTTATTTTTGAACTTTTTGGTCATTGAGCTTTGATCATGTTCCACAACATTTGCCTTAGCGGAGTAGCCACTGACCAAAGGCTTCTTTTCTTCAATGCGAAGCCTAATCTCCAGATCTTCCATGCTCAATTCATTTAGCTTGTGCTTCAGGTAGTTCTTGAAGTCTTTCCAAGCTAGTGGCAATTTCTCAATAACACATGCCACCTGAAAGCTTTCACCAAGCTTCATCCATTCAACATGAATCTGATGCAGGATCAACTGTATTTCTGAGAATTGACACCTCACAGTCTTGGAATCCACTATCTTATAATCAAGAAAACATCCCACAATGAACTTCTTGACACCGACATCCTCTGTTTTATACTTCTTTTCAAGAGATTCCCACTGCTCTTTAGCTGTTCTCATACTAATGTACACATTGTACACTGAGTCAGCCAAGCCTTTCATGATATAGTTCTAACATAGATAGTCGTGACTATTCCATGCATTCACAACGACAACTTTTGCCTCATCATTTTGCTCATCTTCTTTGAGCTTGTGAGGGTCCTTTTTGATTTGAGCATAACTAAGCCAAGATTTACCCAATAAAATGATTAGTGGGGATCTTGTGTGTGTGATTCAAGCAATGAATGAAGCTTGTACCATGAAGCATGGTGTGGGAGCTAAAGATACACCGCAGTAATGAGAGATTGGACTAATTTTAGAGTTGGATTTAATGGGAGAATGCTGGGTTTTGAACAAGAATTGGAAAAGAAGTGGCTAAGAGAAAAACTTGAAGGGCAGAAGTGCATGGGATGGAAGAACAGTAATCAGGAGAATGACTATTAGAGCATGTTGCTTGCATGAGAGTTTGGATTGAGTGTCTCTGAAGGATTTCTGGGTTGCTGCATGATGATCTCTGCAGCTTCAAGCCCTTCCTTTTATAGGGCAAAATGGCTGGTTTTTTAGGATGAGTTCCAATGCTTTAGCTGCAGGGTGATAAGGATCCTCTTCTTGGTCCGATAACTTCAGCCTTAAAATCTGGGATGAAGATGCATTGTGTAGAGCTGCGGGGAACAAGGAAATAAAGTCTTTTGACTGCTGGGTAAAGCTGCGGGGACACTGAAGGAGATATGCATGATGGTTGTTCTGCAGATATGGAAGAGTAAAGAAAGGGATTTGACTTTTCTTAAGAGCCTAAGGCTAAGAGAAATAAAAAGAAATGGGCTTGGGCTTGAGCTTGGACTTGGACTTGTAAAAGAATAAGAAGTAATGGGCTTGGATTTTGAAAGTTTTCTTTTGGGTTTGTGTTGTAGTCTAATTCTTTTTTTCACCAATTTCGTTACCGATTTAAGTCGTTGAGCTTGAGTTCTAGACCTAAGACTAGAACTATTTAATGACGTTAGACCGGTAAACGAGCATTATGTGCCTCTGTAACCTTCCACATCATGCCCACGTCTACAAGCTCTAAAAGTGTGATTGTGGCTTGGGTCCACATTAATGCATGTATATGCTTGTTTAGCGTGTTAAGTTGTGGATTTCACCCGAAATTGCATGGATTATCGTGTAACGAAGCATTAGTTAGGTATCAACATCAGCCTCCTTGATTATGTAGGCAATGCAATGACTATGAAATAGGCTACATAATCAATAAGAGTAATTGAATATATGCATGAAGGCAAAGCATATAGAAACATGAAATTTGAAAATTAGTCGCATTATGTGTAAAAGATATATTTGCTTTGCTTCGCTTAACATGGCTTGTATATACACGCTTGATTGTGTGCTTGGCATGAGAGTTTTATTATAGCTCGAATTTTCTTGAGCTTGTGGCAACCATGATAGGGCTTGTGCATGAACAGTTTGGCTTGAGTTTGCCTTGGTTATTTAATTAATGGGCCAAGGGAGTGCGCATGGATGGACCAAAGGAGTGTGCATGGGGTTTGAAACGTGCGTGATTATGAAAATAAGCTCGGCATGACCTTCATAGGATCTCGAATAGATGCCGACTTTGACAAAGGTGAGCTTGGGATGAGCTTGGCGTTTTTGCTTAGCATGCACTTGTATTGGGTTTGGCCTCTTTGGTCATGAATCCACTTGGCATTGTGATTGGCTAGATGCGGGGCTTGGAGTATGTATAGTTAGCTTGTCCTGTTTTATAATCTTGGAGTATGGATTGATAGTGGGAAATGGGTAAGTAATTAAACCTATTGAATGATTTAGTGCATGCGCTTATTTTATTGGGCCTCGTGAGATGACAGCCTGTTATTATTTAGAACTCTCCCACATCCACACACGTTGAACTTGCACACACCCACAGCCTGGTCTGACCAACTCTATTGAGAGCATAAACCTTTGCTCTGATCCAAACTGAGGCTCTCTGAATCTTCAATTCTGATCAGGTTAGGTATCTCGTGATCATGGGTTTTTTAGGGTTTCAGCTTTGGAAAACTTTGGCATTTAATTCAACTGAGCTTTCTCTTTGATCCATTCTCACTCTTTTTTTGTTGCTTTTGCTTCTTAATAAATTTCGAATTCAAGTATTGCTCGGTCTTGCATACATCATTGGATTCTTGCTTTGTGAAACTGGAGCATGAACAGCCTGCTTAATGGGTATCTTGTTTTGACATAATTCGCGAGCTCAACTTGATCGGCGTGCGGCCTTAGGTGGTGGAGTTGCAGGTGCGGTAACGAGAACATGAGATGCTGGTGTTGGTGTCGGTGGGTCAGCGTTGATCCGATGACATGAGAATTTTTTTTAAGTTGTAGAAGTTGAAGCAATTCCAGCGGGATTCCATCAGTGCCATTGCATGTGCTTCGTCATGATATCCAGGTGAGTGTCAAACTACCCATACAAGACTCTTCTAAGATATATGCTTCTAGTATATGCTTGTGCTTGAGTTTGGTTCTTAGAGCTGCTGAGATTCATCTTCTGGTGTAAATACTTAATTCTTGCCGCTAGGATTTGTAATCGCTTAACTCTGTGTTTTATGCTTGTTGCTGGGACTTGAACCTCTTATTCTTGCCGTTGGGATTTGAATTTCCTCAATAACCACAGTGCTAGATTGATGACATAAGCAGTGATAGAGCATGAATTTGCGTGGCTTGTTTTGGTGTGACTTGCTTTAATTGGTGTTGTGGTTGCCTAATGCTTCCTCACGATATTGATGTGCTGCCGTGTGATCCAAAAAAATGTTTTGTTCCAATTACTGCTGACTATTTCAGTTATATGGGAGAGCATATTGGTATTAAAAAGAATGTGTCCGGGTCTCAAATGATTGCTTGGCATGAAAACATGAGCTTGAAAGAGAGAAGTTGTATTCTTTTCATGGTTCTCTTCGTTGCCATATGCTTGGTATATGTATGAGGTATTTTGTGTAGTAGCTTGGTATGATGATTGAGATAGACGTAATATAAGTTCATTATGTGGGCCATGACTTGAGCAAGAACTGTTTAAGGGTCATGTGTTGCTTGATAAGAACTATGAAAGTGATTTCACCCATAGTGTTTGATTTTGTCAATTTAAAGAAGGCTAAAATCTAGTAAACTTTGAAGAAGAATAATAATTTGATTTGGCCAGCATGAAAGATGTTTGAAATATTTGGCTTGTAGAAAGTATGTGACACACGGGGAGGTGTAAATCTGGGGATGTTGATTTGAAACATATGTTGGTTTGCTAAAAATTTCTTAGTAACCTTGCGGAGGGTCATTAATTAGCCCCCAAGTGTCATAGATAACCATTTGAAGGACTAACAATGAATACTGCTTGTTGCTTGGAATTCATTCGAAAAATATCATTTGCTCGTAGCTTGATTGAGTATTGTATGTTGCTTGATTGAGCAAAGCACGTTGCTTGATTGAGTTTAGCTTAGTGCTTGATTGAGTTGGCTTGTTGCTTGATTGAGCATAGCATGTTGCTTGATTGAGTTTAGCTTGTTGTTTGATTGAGCATAGCACGTTGCTGATGAGATTCGGGTTCTGCAGTAGAGTAGTTTAGGGTGACTAGAACTGTAGGGAAAAATGAGCAATTGCTTCTCTTCCTTGGAGGAAGATTTGTAATAGGAATGTCATGATGACATTAAGACCACTTAGAAATAGCATAGGATATTGAACAAGTGCATGGCTAATTAGCTAACACAGCTTAAAAGGGATACTAACTAATTGACATATCAAATGAGGGTGTTAACTTCAAGATGTGGAATTTGAGAGATACATGTATCAAATGGGATGATGACATAAGTATATTGCTCGCTTACAATAGCCTCAAACTTATGCATCATTAGTCAGCCCCCAAGGGTCATAACATGCCTCTTATGGGCTGATAATGTATAATGCTTGTGACATGGAATTAGCTTGGTTAAGCATGTTTTATGTTAGTCTTGGCGTTGATTATATGCTCTAATGGTTTTTTTACTTCCTGAGCATTGCTTGTCGCTTGATTAAGTATTGTTCGTTTCTTGCGATTTAGCTTATAGCAACCTTGCATGGGCATGTATTAGACATGTGTTTTGATTGCTTCGACATGTGGTAGCCTTTTAAACAATAATGTCCGTGCTTGGTGGTGATCATGTCATTCCCTGGCTTAGCTTGATTTGCTTGACCTTGACTATTCTTGGAGTGAAATATTGATAATAAGTTCATTATGATGGGGTGAGTTGTAGTATGACATGTCTTGGCATGACATGGTTTGATTTGTTTGTTTTAATGGTTTTTTCTTGACCGATTATTGCTTGTTGCTTGATTAAGTATTGCTTGTTGCTTGAAGTTGTGACCTTATCATGGCAGAGAACACAAATTGCTAGAATGAAAAATGCAGTGCACAAACTGCAGTATTGTGGTTCAGGTTGCTGCAGGGCTAAGCCCGTAGATAGAGTATCGACTGTTTCGGTTTTACAATAGGGTGTATGAGTACATAATTTAGGCATTGTGTATGGGGTATAGAGTTGAGTGTGGTGATTAATGTTGAGGTTTGGATTACAAAGTATGATAACTACTATGGTAGATTTTTACAGCAATGAAAGAATAGGGCATGGCTGGGAGCTGTAGGGAAAGAGAACAATGATAGAACCAGTCTATATGTTTTTGGCATGAACGAAAGTTTGAAATAATGTAGAATTGGTATTTGAAAAATGATAGAGAACAAAGATTGAAAAGTATATGGTTGACCCGGCTAGAGAGAGATATATTGGCTTGTACAAGGAAGGGGTACTTTAGGATTTTAGTGTAAAAGGTGAATGCTTGAACTATAAGAATAAAATAATCTCATAAACCAATTGGTGATTATGACTTTGGCAATGACTAAAACTCAGCCCCTTAGTAACATAGAACAATTAGAATATGCTGCTTGCCTTTGACAACAATGCTAAAGACCAACTCTTGCTTGAAGTCGGCTTGGTATATTTAATAATTGCTTGCTCTAATTTATCTAGTTTGTTACTTGCTTGAGCATTGCTTGAACCGGTATAGTTTGCATACCGTAATGGTTTTGGTATGGATATTTATTTGTTGCATGACTATTGACATGTACTTCTCGTGCGCGCTTGTATGATGTGTTTGCAGGGAAAGGGTTGCTTCTTTGCAAAGGCAATTGATATGCTTGATGCAAAATGATTAAGGTGCTTGGTTTAGTGTTGCATTACACGCATGAAGCATGATGCACGAGAAAATCAAAATTGAAGAGACACTTCTAATATGTAGGAATGCATATGGGGTATCACCGATTTGAGAAGCTGCTAGGATTTTTATAATGTAAGGTGATCATATAGATGAGTTCAGAGAGAGTTTGCATCAATCTAAAACATATGTAATATATATATATATATATATATATATATATATATATATATATATATATATATATATTATTCATGAATCTGTATTTTCTGACCAAGCATGTTTGCACGACATGAGCTGCCATGGCTGCAAGGATAAATAAGCATTTTAGAATATAACTCATAACATATTGCTATTAGCGTATTTAGGTTTAGGGAAAGGTTTGGGATAATGTCATCGGTGTTAGAATCATTTGGAAAAGGCATGTGACATAAACTGGGAGAAACTTAGCTTCGTTAGCATAGAAGCTTGAGAGAGATATTGGCTTGTAGAAAACAAATGACACAAAGAAAAAGGTAGTGATTAATTTATCTATGGTGCTAGTTTGATAGGTATGTGCTAGAACTACGGTCACTAAAATTTCATAATAACCCTGACTAAAGTTATCATCAATCAGCCCCAAGTGTCATAGCATTTGAATGGCTCACAATGAATATTATTTGTTGCTTGATATTGGCTTGAGAAGTATCATTTGCTTGTAGCTTGATCAAGTATTAATTGTTGATTGATTGAGCATGGCATGTTGCTTGATTTGTATGCATGTTCCGATGGTTTTCGCTTGATTAAGTAATGCTTGCCTGCTCAAGTGTTTTAGCATGACATAGAAATGGTTGCAAGGTTGCTTTAATGGGTTTAGCATGTTGTATGTTGCTTGATTTTGAACATTGATTTCAAAAGAAATATGCCTGCAGCCCGTTGTCAATTAGGGAGCATAGCCTTGTATGTTGAGTATTTAAAGGGTCACATCAGTCATGGGGAGGCCAAGAGTATTAGATATATATTATTGGATGTAGATGAGATGAGACGGGTTGTCCGTTGCTAACCATACCTTGTGGAGGTAAGGCTTACACGTGGCCTCTTTGAGTCTCAACCTTATAGTCATAGAATTAGACAGATGCATGTGCCCATTATATCAGTGTCATGCACCATCACTTTTATCAACATGTAGCCCACCCCTTGTGGGTTAGTGTTATCCTGAGAGTTAGGCACGCTGTATGGGAAACTACTAGATACCTGTATTTCAAATGACCCATGTGTTGATATGCTTGGTATACACAAGTCTAACCAGTTGTGTGATAGGCAATTAAGCATCCCTAGCAAGGGCGGAGCCAAGTGCATGCTTGGTAGGGCTGAAGCCCTATTAAGAATTTGAGATTATAAAAAAAATCTATATATAAGATCTATTTGTTATTATAAGTGTGCATGTTTAATTTCGTTAAGCTCACCCGTGTTTCGGAGGATTAAAGTTTTGAAATGTTTGGCTCTCCTTTTCTAGCCATATCTTTGCACAGCAGTAAAAGTTTGATATTAATTTGCTATGTCTGTTTTCTAGTATTAGTTCGACTCTTTTAGTCTTACATTTTAGCATAGTTGTAAACAAAAAATTTCTGGCTTCACCCAACATACAAAATATGGACACAGCCTAATACGTAGCCCTCCCCATCTTCGAATCCTGGATCCGCCACTGATCCCTAGTTGCCACAATAATGGAGGTAATCACAAAGGACGGTAGAGGCATTGCTTCTGCCAAGGATAACCGTGCAAAAACAATATAAAATGACACTACACCCAATGTTTGTACCACAATGGCCTCTTTCACCCTCTTCTTTGCAAAATATGATAGTAACGAAAGGTTTTCAAGCAAACCAGTAAACATTCCCAGCCAGGGGACTGCCAAAAGAGCAGCTTTGCTTCCAGCCATGAGATTTTGAGCATTGAGGATGATTTAAGGCATTTGCAGTAGTAGAAAAGGAATATTGAATGCGCCAGAGAACTTTGCGGTCCGTGAATTCCATTGCTCAAAACTCTCGCTATTCTTCAATTTCATCGATTGGGGTACACCTTGGCGGCGCGTGAGCTCACTTCCGGCATCGCCGAAGGACATGAAGGCTGGAGGAGACTTATCTGAGGCCGGGAACTCTGATGGCAGGGGAGGTGAGACGCAGTGGTGCCTGCATCAGTTTCAGTGGAGGAGAGAGAAAAGTCTCAAATCTACTTTACCTCTCTTAGAAAATTTATAGAAATTGCTTGAAATATTTTCTGTAGCTGAGATTGTTCAATTTTCATGCTAAAGATGTGAAAATCGAAACGGGAAACTAGAGGAGAAAGACTCTTGATGGGTGCGAGTAACAGTGACCCAAGAGGAGATGAAAACTGGGTTATGGGAGAGAATGAGTTTGAAGTGGGGCATGAAAAATTTTTGGCGTGAAGAATGCTGCTGCAAAGGTATAGCTCAAGAAACACATCCTAGTCCCCTGTTAAGTATATTCAAACTTAAACACTGCATGACAAGCCAATTTTATGAGTCATAATCTAGTCTCCAGCAGAGTCGCCAAAATGTGAGAGTCCTTTTTTATTTGAGCATGACTAGGTCAAGATTTACCAAATAAGATGATTAGTGGGGATCTTGTGTGTGTGATTCAAACAATGAATTAAACTTGTAACATGAAGCATGATGTGGGAGCTAGAGATACACCGCTGTGATGAGAGAATGAACTAGTTTTAGAGTTGGATTTTATAGGAGAAGGCTAGGTTTTGAACAAGAATTGAAAAAGAAGTGGCTAAGAGAACTTGAAGGGCAGAAGTGCATGGGATGGAAGAACAGTAATCAGGAGAATGGCTATTAGAGCATTTGCTTGCATGAGAGTTTGGATTGAGTGTCTTTGGAGGATTTCTGGGTTGCTGCATGATGATCTTTGCAGCTCCAAGCACATCCTTTTATAGGGCAAAATGGTTGGTTTTGTAGGATGAGTTCCAATGCTTTAGCTGCAGGGTGATAAGGATCCCCTTCTTGGTCTCATAACTTCAGCCTTAAAATTTGAGATAAAGATGCATTGTGTAGATCTGCGGGGAACAAGGAAATAAAGTCTTTTGACTGCTGGGTAAAGCTGCGGGGACGGTAGAGAAACTCTTCTAACTGCTGGGTAAAGCTGCGGGGAACAAGGAAATAAAGTCTTTTGACTGCTGGGTAAAGCTGTGGGGACAGTGAAAAAAGTCTTCTAACTGCTGGGTAAAGCTGCGGGGACAGTGAAGGAGATATGCATGATGGTTTTTCTGCCGACATGGAAGAGTAAAGAAAGGGATTTGACTTTTCTTAAGAGCCTAAGGCTAAGAGAAATAAAAAGAAAGGGGCTTGGGCTTGAGCTTTGACTTGTAAAAGAATAAGAAGTAATGAGTTTGGATTTTGAAAGTCTTCTTTTTGGTTTGTGTTGTAGTCCAAATCTCTTTTTTTTACCAATTTCGTTACCGATTTAAGTCGTTGAGCTTGAGTTTCGAACCCAAGACTAGAACTATTTAACGATGTTAGACCGATAAACGAGCGTTATGTGCCTCCGTAACATTTCACTCCATACCCACGTCTACAAGCCCCAAGTGTGATTGTGGCTTGAGTCCACATTAATGCATGTATATGCTTGTTTGGTGTGTTAAGTCGAGGATTTCACCCGAAATTACATGGATTATCGTGTAACGAAGAATTAGTTAACCGCGTGATTTTTTAGGTATCAACAGAGCTCATGAGCTTTCTCAGTCAGGAATCTTACTAGATTCAGTGTGGTCAGACCTCTTAAAATGCAGCACATTGAACTTATCAGGCTTCTCACTATGAGATACTGAGACAAATACATGAGCAGTAGGAAGAATGCTGGACACTTGGGTCAACCACTGATAGGGGGATAATGTACATGAGGAACTCAGTCACATCTGTCATTGAGGGCTACTCATCATGAGAGACAAGTGTTGGTTGTGATCCACTATTTGAGGACTTAAAGACATTACCTGTTAGGAGAAAATTTCACTATGAAGACGTACTACTCTATAGTCGGTCACTTCCTGACACATCCGAAGTTAACCTCGAAACAAGCCAGATGGCAAGAGTTTCTCGCCCAATTTGACTTTTAATTTGAGCATAAAGCATGGTACACAAATGAAGTGGCAGACGCCCTAAGTCGGAAGGCCAGCCTTTTAGTTCACATAAACCTAACGACCTTATGAGAAAGTTGGTCCACCACTGACATCAGAAAATGAGAAAAGGTGGGTGTAGAAAAGGATCTCGTGGCGCAAGGCACAGTGAAGTTAGAGCATAAGATCTCGGCACATGTAAACTCCTATCAATACATCGATATCTCCAATGGTGAAATGGTACGTGGTAAAGTTGATGCAACCGTAAAGTGGCGAATGGAATTATTATGAGATGTAGTGAAGAGGAATATATATTTGACAGTCTACAATGATGGATCGAATAACGTACATAGTGCAACGTTCTCCATCTGATATTGGATGACTTTTCACAAATATCAGTATCGATGATTGAGGTTTAATTGAAGCATCGAATGCCCAAAGCTAGCTAGGTATCTAATCTTTGTCATCGGTTTAGAGATTTTTTCGTATAATTATCTCTCCTTTCTTTTGTGTTTGTGATGTTCTATTTCGATATGAACTGGCAACTCTCACGACCAATCCCGGTGAAGGATATATATACACTTGCGCGCTTAAAAATAGAGAGCGTACGTCTCTATTAATAAAGCTAGATCAAATTTAGGAATCATAAAGTTGAATTTTTAAAATTCTAAAAAAACTCACGATTTATTATTCTTCTATTATGTGTAGATTTTCATTAACGAGTAATATTTTAATCTTGATAAATAGAACAAGAAACTGAATTAATGAAGAGAGGAGATGAATGGAGGAATGAAAATGAAAGAAGAAAACATAAAAAAAAACTGCAAAAGAGAAAGATGAGCGCAGGTCGCATGATTTTTTCAGCTTCAAACAACTGTCACATTTGACCCACAATCTCAACATAAAAGGAAACTAATTCAAGCCGGGTACAAATGGAAGAGAACAAGCAAAGGAAAAAGAAACCAAAACAAGAAGGAAGGAAGGAAGGAAGAAAGAAGACGGGTGGAGATCAATACAATGGGGATTTTGGTACTGATTCTGGTAAGTGATATTGATTAGTGAGAAGGGTTCATCAAGACTATAATTTGGTTGTTTAGCTTTTAATTTTGAGGTTTTTTAAATGATTCTGTAAGTGATATTGATTGGGTCTTTATGAGGGGATGTTGTTCAAATTCTCCTCAAACTAATGTCTTATTTCTTCTCTCAATTCGACTGCCAATTGAAGTGAGAACGGTTCTTCAAGATTGTAATTTGGTTGTTTAGCTTTTAATTTTGAGGTTTTTTTTTGAAATTTTGAGTTCTATGTTGTGAGAATAGTTCTGCATATGAATTCGTTTTTGTTCTTTTCTTCTGTGTTATAGTGCTCATATCCCTTACAATGAAGAGTTTGAAGTTAAATAAGTCATTGAGTTGAGAAACCAGAGCATGGTATTTCACGATATGATATGAATATTTCATCTTAAGATTAGATATCAGTGCTTTGTTAATTGGGCGAAATTGTTATTGGTTTGTGCAATCCGGAATTATAAGGTGCTGAAGAAATTAATAATGTACTTGATGCAATCGACAGGAACCCAACCCCCCAAAATATTCTATTGCTTTGGACAAATCATTCAACAGGGTATCCTGCAGATGTTACTTACCCTATGTATAACCCTTTGCCATATATGTTCACAATGGACACATCATTCATTCCCAAAATAACAATACTTTAAGTTTTTCCTTCAAAGTTCAATGTTTGCTGTGACATTGCCATCGATTATGGTAGTGTTTTAATTTTAATTTTTTTGACTACTATATTTCAGTTGTATACAATGCTACTATATTTCATTGTGATCAATTATGGCAGTGTTTTAATTTTTAAATTTTTTTACTACTGTATTTGAGTAGTCATATACAATCCTACTATATTTCATCAGAGTTGTAGTTTAGCTTCAACTATCTATAGGTTTGTGTTTGATGGTTTAACTCTCATCTCTTTGTTTGTCTGCTTTGGGGGAAATGAAAAAATATTATGACTGGGGATGACGGTATGCCGGTATATTTGTAATAAAAAAGGGTTAGATATTATATATATATATATATATATATATAAAAGGGGTTAGATATTATATATATATATATATATATATATATATTTACATAAATTTATCTTATAAAATTGGAGGTCAAGTATTTTACTACCGTTAAGAAGTATTTTAGGCATGTAATTCAATTTTTGATGTAAATCTTTATTTTCTTATAAAATTTCATCAATGTTTTATAATAAAACTATGAAATTATTATTAAAATTTAAAATATTTATTATTTTAAACAGATCGGATTAACGGATCGGGTATCCGTTAACCCATCGGATCCGGATTTAGATAGAGCTATTAAAGATTCGGCGGGTAACGGGTCGCATCCGGATCTAAATTTTATATTACGGATCCGGATCTAGATGGATGTGGTCCAGATCTGATCCATTTACAGGTCTACGCGCACCCCTACACACTGTCGGAGCCCTCTATGCACCACCGCACGCAGCCCTCTACGCTGATGTCGCACACCCCTGTACAGTGCTGTCGCGAGCACCCCTGCACACCGCTGCTCTGCACGCCTATGAACACTGTCGCGCACCCCTATGCACCCATGTACAACGGGTTCTAATTGTTTGTTTTCATTAAATCTTTCATGTGGTTTTAGTTTTTCAATAGTTTTGCCATTGTTTTATGGTGAATTTGACTAATCATATGATGCATTTGTTTTATGTTGCCTGACAGCTGCTGAGCGTTGTAGAGGGCTGATTGCTACACTACTAGAAAAGTTCTGTCACCTAAGACCCGTCGCTTAAGGCTGGTCGCTTAAGGCCTAAGCGACAGAAAATGTAAAATCAGTCACTTAAGTCATGTTGTTATGCTACGGAATATATTCGCCGCACAAGCACTAATGCGACAAAACAAATGGACTTAAGCGATCAAAGGGTTCCGTCGCTTAAGTGAATAGGTTTTCATAAAAAAAATCCGGCCGACTCCGGCCACTCTTTTTTCTTCATCATCAATATCTCAACCGACAGTCTCATTCCACACCTAAATCAACACAAAAATGCCCAGACACCATTATAGGTCGTTGCAGGAGTCGGTAGCCGGAGATCGGAAAACTCAAAATTTCAAAACCCAGAATTTTTAAAACATCACCGATCGGATGAACTAATCATACAGGCTTGTAGAACTCATCGAGAAGACTAAGAATCGTACCAAACAGAGGAAACGGTGATCGGAGACCGGAGAAATCTCGCCGGAAAGTTTCGATACCAAATAGGGCTTTTGCAAAAACTTTAACGCATGTGTGTTTTGAGACCACAGAGATGACAAACTCGACGAGAGTAATCCAAACATACCAGCCAAGCGCGCAACTGTGGTCGTAAAGCAGAGAAACGGTGGCGTCGATTCAGAAGAGACAGAGATACGACAGTGTCGATTCGGCTTCGATTTCGGTATGGAGAGGAGGTGAGGGCCGAGGAAAAGTAGGAAGGTGTTGGTGAGAGCCGAAGATAGAGGAGAGGGTGGTGGTGTTCGACTGAGGGTGGCGATGTTCTACTGAGGGTGGCGATGAAATAGAAGAAAAATGCCTTGGTTTAATTTTGAGTGGGAATTTGAAATTTTGAATGGGACTTAAGTGACGGATGTTTCCGTCACTTAAGTGAGAACTTCCGTCACATAAGTAGCATTCAAGAATTCAAAAAATTCAAAATCCCGCTCAAAAATTTTAAATTTTCCGTCGCTTAAGCTAGAACTTCCGTCGCTTAAGTCCCGTTCAAAATTTCTAAAAATTCAAAATCCCGCTGAAAATTTCCAAATTTTCCATCGCTCTTAAGTGACAGAAGTTGTCGTTGCTTAAGTCCAATTCAAAATTTTCGTCGCATAAGGTGTTCTAAGGCGATGAACTCTGAAGGCCAAACGACGGTAGAGGTTTTCGTAGCTTAAGTCGTACTTAAGCTACGGATTGTAGCTTGCCTTGAAAAATTCTATCGCTTAAGAGGGTTTTTCTAGTAGTGCTAACAGCTACCGAGCGCTGTCTAAGGCAGCTACCGAGCGTTGTCTAAGGCAGATACCGAGCGTTATCGAGCACCAGCTGCCGAGCGCTGTCGAGCGCTAGCTTCCTATAACTAATCTCTAATCTCACATTGCTAACAGCTACCGAGCGCTGCCTAGGGCAGCTTCCGAGCGCTGGTTGCTGATAGCTCTCATGGCTACCATATTGGATCCCCCATGATGTTGTTACCAAATGGTGTCCTTTATGGACATTGAAGACCTGTAATGCCCCACAAACGCCTTACTTTTGGCCGAGGTGTAATCCTGCGATGTCACTTTAAAGTTGAAAGCTTCATCATGTCAAAATTTGTGAACACAATAATTTGATGAACCTATTGTATAGTAACTTTGTCAGAGTTTTTTTATCAGCTCCAAATGAACCACAACCCAAATTTTATATCACTAGAAAGCTACGTGAGCCTAATTTCCAGTGGTTTAAACGGTTTGTTCATATTTATCCCGACGAAAGAGTTATGACAGTTTAAGTGTATACATGCCATAATGCCAGGAAACAATGACAGTGACTATAACTTATTGTTCCCTAACTTCGTCAGAGCCCCCAAATCAATTCTGGATAAACCAGAACGCCAACTTTATATCACTGGAAAGCTATGTGAATCTAGTTTTTAGTGGTTTAAGCGGTCCATTCATATCCATCCAGACGAGAGAGTTATTGCAGTTTTAGTGAGTATAAGACATACTACACGGAAACTGAATACTCTTCGCAGATTGTGAATCCTTTTTATGACTATGTTGATCAGATCTTCACCGTCATTTATGACATGACTAAATCGATTCTTGATTGCCTTTTGGCACTATGATCCAAATCACAAATTGTCCTCCTTACGTTAAGAGGCAATCGAACATTGAAGTATGTTATGAACATACACACCAAAGATTACCATGAAGAGAATGATAGAGACTTTTGTGTATACTTCTCATGAGTGTTTATATAAAGCATCATAATGGTATGCTGTGCTTGTGCGCCGACATAATGTCCTCAGTAGCCGTATGCTGTACTCAGCCGCTGAATGCATGCTGCTCGAAAGCTGCATGCATGCCTCTTGGTAGCAGCACCCGCAGTGCACAACTGAACGTGCTCTACTCAGTCGTTGACATTGTCCAACACTCTTTGTTTCGTTTTGGAAGGTTTGTGATTTAGCTAAGGAAGGCGAAAGATCTTCTTATCCTATGCCACAAAATTTATCATCTCATTCTTATTACAAATCCAAAGTAGGATTATGTAGACATATGCAACCAACGTATGGACACCGTATACGTTTTTATGGTGTTGGTTGAAGGGCAAACACACTTATCATACGATGCACTGTAACACCCCGTACCAGGCGTGTTACAGAGGGTTGTAACTGCGTTATTAGTTTTCCTAAATTAATAACGAGTGAAATAACCTGGAAATTATTTAGTGGTATTGGTGCGTATTCGTACCTTCGAGAAGAGTGTCAAAGTGTTCGGAATCAATGGACGCTCAGAAATGATTTATTTGAAGGGGTCAAAGGTTGACTTTTTACTACGTTGAGTTTTCCGGAAAACTTCCTTCACATGAGTTGTAGTGCTCGACGATACGAGTCCGTGGACACGTGGTAGGTGTGAATCGGATACCGTGTTGAGACTTTATGGTCAACAGAAGTTGGGTTTATATTTTTAAAAAGTATATAAATAGAAGGGATGGGTCTCCAAAAATGGAAATAACCCATTTTTCTTTTCTCCCTCCACAAGCGCGCGCGTTTCTTCACTATCTGCAAATACAAACTGACCCGACCCGATCCGACTTTTGTGGCGAGCTCCGGTCACCGGAGACATCGAGGTCAGTCGGGATCTCTTCCTCTCCTCCGTGCGAGCCCCCCTGTGGTGGTGGCGTGGTCCAATTCGGCATGGAATGACGCATCTGGGCTTGAAATGTATGGCGTCGAAACCCTGTTCTTGACCCAACTAGTTCTCCGGCGTGGGATGGCGGCGAGGCGTGAAACCAGCCCAGAAAGGACTGCCAAGGCGTTCTGGGTGGACCTCCGGTGGTGTTGAAGCTCAACACGGCGGCAGGAGCGGCTGAGATGGAGGTAGCCCTTTCAGAACAGTTTTGGGCCACTTCCTGGTCGAGTTGATCAAAACTCTAGGTATTAAAGTTGTTCCTCTTGCTTTGATCTGCAACTTTCATGTTTTGAGTTTGTCGAAATTCTATGTTTTTGGTGGAGATGCGTGACGCCCACGCGTCCCTGACTTTGTAGGCGCGTCCGGCAGTTTTTGGAGTTCTGGTTGCTCCTATTGGCTTCCTAGTGTTGTGATTGCATGTGGGTGCTTTTGGGTGAAGTTGACAAGATTAGGGTTGTTGTGGTTGCATGTAGCTAGTTTTTGCACGGTTAGGGCATTCTTTAAAGAAGAGCTACGTGTGGTTTGATCCATGAGTACAGGATACGTAGGCAGTCTGACCGGGATTCGGGTGCAGTCACAAATAATATTAGAAACCTAGGTCCTCTAAAGTAATTAGTTAGAGATCCAAATGCGGAAATCGGGATAACCTCCGGTTGTGAGGTCTATTCCGATATCGTTTGGATTGTTACAAATGGTTTGGGAAAAAGAGTTATCTCTTCTCAAGAAAGATTACGAGTAAATCTCTCTTTAGATGGGTCCCGCAAGTCTTAACCTGGGTTTAGGAAGGTAAACTCTGGTCAGGGCGTGAAAACTGGTATCAGACCCTAGGTTCAAATCTCGAACCAAATGTTTGGGTAATTAAAGTCCTTAATAATGTTTAAATATGATATTGATTTCCAAGTGGAACAAGTCGTTATACTTATTAGTATGTGTGGTGGCAAGGGTTGCCACCTGAGGTTGAAGTTAGTAAAGTTAAATGTAACGATAGAGTTTGCGACATCAATTGTATTTTGATGTCGATATAGACTTTTTGTTGGACCGAAAAGTCGAGAGGTTCGTAAGTTTAGTAACGAGCTAGATTTGGAAAAGTAATTTCGAATTTCAGTATTTGGCGTAAATATGCTTAAAATTGCGCTTAATATTATTCGAATTTATAAATCAACAATTTTTTAGCTTATTATGGTTTGATTAGTCAGAAAGTTTTGGTCAATTTCTTAGTCAACACAGGAAAGACTTGGTCAACCCTAAAGTCAATCATTGACTTTTCCTAATCAAACTAGGAAAATTGGGTTGTTAGAATATTTGATAGTCGTTTCGCGTCCCACATTTGATTGATAGGTTAAAAGAGTATTTATGACCACTTTTGAAAACACATTAGTGTTGCATAATTATATTCGAAGAGGATCAGGGATGATCTGGTAATTTAGATGTTGGTTGAGTCCAAAAGAAAAGTTTTACGTAAAGTATCAAAGTGGTGCAGCGGACTCATGGTGGGTCCATAAAACTCGAGGAGGAATACTTTACGACTGTCAAGGAACTGCTTTCGGGCAAGAGAGACGTCACTGAATATGAGGACGGTTAGAGTACCGTACCTGGAGCAGGAGATGCGTGGCCAGTAGGATGAGTGGACCTTTGATTTATTTTAAAGGAATACATGCCATGGTTTATTAATTTAATGGTTTTAAAATGTTCCCAGAACAGATGATTTTTTAGGTTTCTATGTATTTTCAATTCCTTTGGTTTTGCGAGCACCCCAATGGAGGTTTTTATTTGTTTTCATTTGATTTATGGATTTTAGCTCGCTTATTTTTTGCTTGGGTTTTGAATAGTTTTCGACGGGAGAGTCTCGTCTTATAGATGGGAATCAGATCCGATATTTTATTAGGATTTCTATGTTTGGCATTTGCCGGGATTTAAAGTATTTTTGGCATTGGCCAGAATTATTGGTTTGCTTGAAGTTCCGTTCAGTGGAACTGGACGATATTCCATGACAGCTGGACAAGTAAAGTCTTAGAATGTGGATCATCTTTAACTGAATGGTGTTATTGGGATTGACGGTTAGTTTTATGACCAGCAATGGAAATTTTGAGGACGAAATTTTTGTAAGGGAGTAGTTTGTAACACCTCGTCCTAAAAATTTACTCTTTTATCGGGACAAGGCGTGTTACAGAGGGTTGTAACTACGCTGTTAGTTTTCTTGAATTAATAACGAGTGAAATAACCTGGAAATTAATTAGTGGTATTGGTGCGTATTCGTACCTTCGAGAAGAGTGTCAAAGTCTTCGGAGTCAAGGGACACTCGGAAATGACTTATTTAAAGGGGTCAAAGGTTGACTTTTTACTACATCGAGTTTTTCAGAAAACTTCCTTCACGAGAGTTGTAATGCTCGACGATACGAGTCAGTGGACACGCAGCAGGTGTAAATCGGATAACGTGTGGAGACTTTATGGTCAACAGAAGTTGTGTTTCTATTTTTAGAAAGTATATAAATAGAAGGGATGAGTTTCCAAAAATAGAAATAACCCATTTTTCTTTTCTCCCTCCACGCGCGCGTTCCTTCACTATCCAAAAATTCAAACTGACCCGACCCGGACCCGACTCGACTCGACTCGACTTTTGCGACGAGCTCCGGTCACTAGAGACGTCGAGGCCGGTCGGGATCTCTTCCTCTCCTCCGTGCGAGCCTCCCACTGGTGGGGGCGTGGTCCAGTTCGGCCTAGAATGACTCATCTGGGCTTGAACAGTACGACGTCGAAACCCTGTTCCCGACCCGACTAGTTCTCCGGCGTGAAACCAGGCCAGAAAGGATGGCCTAGGCGTTTTGGGCGGACCTCCGATGGTGTTAAAGCTCAATACGGCGCAGGAGCGGCTGAGATAGAGGCAGCCCTTTCAGGGCAGTTTTGGGCCACTTCATGGGCAAGTTGATCAAAACTCCAGGTATTAAAGTTTTTTCTCTTGCTTTAATCTGCAACTTTCATGTTTTGAGTTTGTGTAAATTCTGTATTTTTGGTGGAGGCGCGTGACGCCCACGCGCCGCCAGTTGTGGCTACGCGTGTAGGCGCGTCCGGCAGTTTTGGGTGTTATGGTTGCTCCTATAGGCTTTTTAGGGTTGTTGTGATTGCATGTAGCTGGTTTTTAGGTGAAGTTGACAGGTTTGAGGGTGGTGGCGCGTGGCGGCACTCTGACATCCTCAGGGGCAGTGAGTGTCCCAGGTTCTTGTACTCGTCTATACGAGCGCGTGTATATATAATTTGCCGGTTTCGGTTATCGTTTAGTGTGACGTTCAGTCGAATCGAGTCATTATTACCTTCTTATGGCAACTATGGTCGATTATATAATTGTAGGTATTTATTGATCGATTAAGTGTTGAAGACTTAATGTGTGGCTGTAGATGACGCCGTGGGATTTTGAGGTGGGTAAAATTCCACTGAGGCTGGAATTTCAGAAATACCCCTGGCGGTTTTATTTATTTATAAGGCTACCACTAAAGTCAAAATTTCTAAAATACCCCTGATAGTTCAAGTTAACTACAAGGGTGCCCATTAGGTGGTTTTACTTTTATGCCCTTAGGGAGATTTATATTTATGTGGTTGTCTTTATATTATATTTATGTGTTTTGATGCTGTTTATCAGAATGGTTGAATGTTAGAGTTAATCCCGATAGATAGCTAGTTTTTGAGTGCCTCAGCGGAGAGGTTAAACTCCAGAATGGCCTTCGTCATACGCCATCCATAATAGATTATCTACCGATAAATAGAAAAATGGGATTCGTCCGGTTAGGGCATTATTTAAATAAGAGCTACGTGTGGCTTGATCCCTGAGTACAGGGTACGTAGGCAGCCTGACCAAACTTCGGATGCAGTCACAAATAATATTAGAAACCTAGGTCCTCTAAAGTAATTGGTTAGAGATCCAAATGCGGAAATCGGGATAACCTCCGGTTGTGAGGTCTATTTCGGTATCGTTTGGATTGTTACAGATGATTTGGTAAAAACGGTTATCCCTTCTCAAGGGAGATTACGAGTAAATCTCTCTTGTGATGGGTCCTGCACGTCCTAACCCGGGATTAGGAATGAAAACTTGAGCCGGGGCGTGACATGCACCATCGTCTACCACATACTGCTTACATCTCTATGGGCTTAATTCCCATCCGAAAGGTTGATGTGCCCGACCTTAGAGGCGGTACACTCAAGCTAATCCATAAAGAGACATGCAGATATGTGTTAATTCGTCCACGACTTACCATCATTGTATTAATGCTAGGATTGACACGAAGTTGTAATCCTTGAACTAAGCAGGATAATAACGGATCTCCAAACCTTAAGTTCGACAATGTGTCAAATTGCACTGCTACAGTGCCTAATGATGATGTGTCGCGTGAGATGAACATGTTCTAAGGTTGGATATGAGTCACTTTGGTACTCTCCACCTAAAAGTCCGTTTATGTTTGCTCCTTGACAGACGATCTCCTTAACCGCTACAATGTGGATTGTAAATATTTAGATTGTATTCCCACTGTTAGGGGTAGATACGAACACCAGTGTTCAAGTGGGAACGACGTGAATGTTGTGGTTTGTCACCACTAAGTCTCAACATGATCCCAAAAGAACTATAGTGACGAGATCAATGTTGCTTATATATCTGTAAGGAATGATGTCCTATCAAGAGGACATGACTCGACCAAATTGAAGTGGTCTTGATGCCATCACCTGGAGTGGTGATATGATGATGCCAAAATGTGGCAACATGGTGTCCTAAGCCTTATGGCTCCCCAAAGGTTAGGGTGAAGCCCTTGGGTTCGATACATACTCATACTGAGAGAGAAAACGAGTTTGGCACTACTTAGTCCATTGATCATTGATACTCACTCTGTCTCATAGAAGTCTGAATTGTGACTATCGTTGGGGGACGTCTTAACGTCAAAATCCAATTCATAAACAGAGATCTCTATAATGACTACACTAGTATACATGAGGACATGAATAATGAGTTTATCGAATCACACTTTTTTGATAAAATCGACGAAGTTGATTTGGCCTATATGGGAAGATGTGACTCATACAAAGGGATAGGTCCATGGGCAAGTGTTTCTGACACCACAAGTATAAACTCTATCAAATAAACCTTTGTTAATTAGATAGCATAATGAGAACAAGAGTCTTAGACTCTCTTATGGTGCAAGGTTTCTCACAAACATGCACTAGCATCAACTACGATGAGAAATACTCTCGTAATAGATATTATTGCACTCTACTAACTTATTAGTTTGGTAGTTCCCCAAGAACTGAACATGCAGCCCTATGAATATGATCATAGTAACATCTCGATGGGATCCGAGATATGAATGAAGGTCTTGAATAGACTTCATTCGCCCAAATCAAGTGGAGCATACACATACTACGTGGCTCCTTGATTTTGGATGAGATATGATGAATAATGTCATTGCGTATTGATTCTGGATAATCATAGTATATGTTGAGTGTCCGATGTTGGAATGAAAAAGATATTAGGAAAGACACAATCTCATATTGAAATCTATAGATTGTGTATTGATGATGTATTTCTATCAATCAGCTTAGGTCATCTGAAAAAGAGTGGAACCTTCATATACTCCCATGATTAGTCAATATCTTTACTCCAAGAGTGAGTGATCCGTTTAATCAAAAGAAAGACTAGACCTCTCATTCATTGAAAAGCTAAATAGCTCTACACCCACGCAATGCCAATGAAATGACAAAGGACATCACTTAAATACTCTAAGAATATCTGGCTTATTCAATCCCTATATACATAATGGCATGAGAGAACAGTTGTTGTCTATGTCATCGCTAGCTATGTATGAATCAAAATGCATCAGAAGCGGAATCATAATCTAGGCACCGGTTAATTGAGAGGCCGAGCTACCAGACATATAACACATTGCTGCCATGCGCTGCATATAACTACCGAGAGCTGTGCGCGAACTGTAAGGTGTTGTGTAGCCTCTGCTAGGCACTGCATGTTGTCAGCAGATCGCTGTGCACCTAGCTGTCGAGTACTGTGCACCCAACTTTCGAGCGCTGCATGTTAGCTGTCGAGTGTTGTGCACACAACTGTCGAGCATAGCACCCAGCTGTTAGACGTCGTGCACATAGCTGCTGAGCACTGAGCATCTAGCCTAATGCCACATTTGTGACATATTAAAAGAGCATACAGCTTCATGGTCACTAAGGATCCGGAACCGCCCTAGATTTGAAACAAAGTCTAGCATATACATGTCATCATCAAATGTGAAGGGTGTGGTTGTTTATGTCAACCATGTACGTTGCACTATTTTTTTCTTAGTTTAAGCTTTTTGTCCCACTGAGTTTTTGCTTGACAATGTTTATAACAATGCAACATTACATGCACCAAGCAAAAACCATTGATCCCCATTCGCGGTTGATCATGGCAAACTTGTTAAAGTCTTGGCTCACATCTACTCTTGAGAAACATGTTGGAATGCACCATTCATCAAGAAAATCCGATTGAAGTACACATCTGGGGGAGCATCACATGACGAGTTCTCAATGGAGTAGTTGGTGCGTTGTACTCTTTTATCCTTTGACCAAGGTTTAGTTTTTCCACATGGTTTTTGTTACTTGGCAAGGTTTTGATGAGACAGCATCATAAGCATCATTCTGGCATGAAGACACGTGATACAAGAGGGAGTGTTATAGAATATTTATGTGTGTCTTGGTCCATGCCTTGTAGATGAGCTTAGCCTATGAGCCTTAGTTGTAATAAAAAACATGTACTACATTTCATATATGTATCTTTGTACTACACATAATACATGTAGTACACTTTCTTATTAGGCTCCATGTAAACCCTTACATAAGGGGTCTCTCATTGAATATACAACTTGATTCATTCTCTCATATTTCCTACAACTTGTTTTTTATCAAAAAAAACAAAATGCATTATCTAGAGGTGCCAAGGAGTAACCATTGTTTACTATATCAAATACAATTGTGTTTTCTCCCCTCCCCTCCTTTTGTATTTTTTTTTCCTTTTAATAAAACCTCCAACTAAGAAGGCTACTTGCTTTTTCTTAGTTTCCGGTTTCAACCAAAAAAATGCAATGGCGTTGGGGACTCTAACCTGCACTCCATTTTCCCAACCAAATCAACATTCCATAGTCACCAACTAATCAACTCGTCACAAAATTAGCACCTGTAAAAACATGTTTGACAGAGATGTGACAAACATTCCTGCAATTGCTCTTATATTTTTAACAATTTTTCTCTACATGGTAGTTGCACTACTTCATTTACCGCATCAACGACAAACTTTGAATCACCCTCCACTTCTATTCTTGCGAGGCCCTTGATGGCTTGACTCTGGCACAAACAAGGCTGTCTGTCAAAGCTTTAGCTTCAAGAACAAGAAGTTTCCGATTCTTTTTCTGATTACTAAATCTTGATGCTGTTATCTCGATTAAAAGACACGATTGTATTGATAGCTCACCAGTTCAATGCTTTTAAGAAGCTGTGATTTTGACATCTTGTGATTTACTTCAATGGCCATTATAGAACAAAAATCATGAAGCAATCTTGTGGTACTTATTTCCTAGTGGTTGCTATAAGAACCTACAGATTAGAGCAACTGTAACTTCTGGCTTTATGCAACTTGTGAAGCACCTCACCATTTTTGAACAAAATAGCAAAGGACTCCCCACCCTTACATATTAAGACAAGTCCCTTAAAATGAAAGGAAAAAGGACCACAGAGCTAGGGATCAAATATATGAGAAGATATATGAGTTATTTTAGATCTCAAATATATCAAGTCAGATTCTCTCTCTCTGAGTGTTCATTTGCTCACTTACTTTCACCCTATTGCTCTCAACCACCACCTCCAAATAGGGAACTGAACTTTGTTCCCTGCCCTTTCTATGGGGCACTAGTCCTATTAAAACATACAAATTTAGGACATGTCTTACACTGGGATTTGAGGGAGGGACCAGATGAATCAGGGCCGTTCATGGAGGACAAATCTGTGCTACAGATATTCGATTTTCCATGGCATTTCATACAGTGTAGAGTTTTGGTGTATATCTGCATGCAGCATATGAGTCACTTTCATCTGTTATTTGTGTTGGCAATGCAATATATATGTACAAAACAATGGACTCAGACATGAAAGCAAGATATGTCTGAGATGTCTTTGTTTGCATCTTACCAACAAAACAAGGACTCAATATTTTGCATCTGATTCTCAAAGAGAACTTTGCATTTGTTCATTCTTTCTGTTAGAACAACTAAATTTCTTCCTCAAATAAAGCCATGATCCATTTGATTAGGCTGCCATGATTCTACTGTAAATGCATATCAGTTTAGATATTGATGTAAATATTGTTTATTGCCTCTTTACTACTGTTGTAACAGCAGTGATACTACTGTACTGTTATATGTCCTGTAAACAATTGAAGGTACTTAAATGTAATTAGCTTACAGCTAAACATGATATATAATATGACTCCAAATTTCCTAACCACACAAGGATAAAGATTAGCTTAAATGTTTTTGATCCCAAAAGCTAGAAAAGTGTTGCATACTGGGCAATCTTTGTAGATATTCATGACTCAAGAACTCCTTGGCCAGGCTTTTAAAGACTTCATGCGTGCTGAATGAACTTCGACACGAATTTCTCCATTATTTCAATTGGTTGTGTTCTTGCCACAGTTGGAATTTTACCATGTTCCTGCTCATTGAAAACCAAGGCCCAGTTTGGTGTAGATTCTGGAGCTGCTTTTGAGGTGAAAAGTGATTTTAAGTCTAATTAAAGGTGTTTGGTAACACACTTCAAAACTGATTTTAACAGAATCGATTCTGTTAAAAGTGGGTTTTGGCAAAGCAGCAAAGGGGTTGCTTTGCGAGCTGCTTTTGCGGCAACCATTTGAGAAAACACGAAACGTTTAATGAATTTTATGTAATTCTTAGTTTGCCCCCACGATGCAACCTTCTCTTCAACTCTTCATTCCCGTCGCTCTATATCGCTTCAGTGCCTTCAAATTCCTAATCCCAACCTCCTACCCTGTCGAAACATGGTAGAGCAGCTTCGTTCCCAATCTAAAGAGTAAAACCTCTTTCTTGACTCTTTTCATAACTATTTGGTCTGAGAATAAGTTTGATTTTCATTATTTTATGGGTTGCTGGGTTTATAAGCTTCTGGGTGTTATTGATAGCCATTGTTCTTCGATCTGTTGATCTTTTTTGCTTCATACTTCATAGGAGGTGCCAAATTCTTAATGATACACTGCTTTTTTATTTTGTTTTGGGGCTCTCTTATTGATTGGTTTGTGATCTGTTTGAACTATAAAACATATCTAATATATATGATCAATGCATATAAAGAACAAAGAGCATTTTGTGTAATACATAATTACACAGCACTGTACATATTACAGAAGAGGGAAAAGATGAAGACATAGAATCTGATGCAGAAGTGATCCCACAACTGAACCAATATGTTTCTTTTATGTAATCGAGATTCATGACAGAAAATACTAACTTATCTCAAATAATGCATTAGTTATTCAAGTTGATTTTCGGTTCTCACAGCACTTCTAAAAACAGTTTACCAAACACTGCAACTGATTCTGCTCACAGCAATACCAGAAGTGATTCTGCTTACTGCAGCTTCAAAAGTGATTCTGCTCACAGCACAGCTGTCCCAAACTGGGCCCAAGTTAAAGTTATCATTCACAAATGGGAACATGAGAAAAACAAAGGCAATGTAGCAGCAACAATAATAAGATTACTTACAACATTATGCATATATATGTTGTGTAAACTTAGAACTAGTATTGCTTGCAAGTATTATACACTGCCCACATTACTACACGGCAAGAGTCTCAGGTCTAAGGTGTTGGAGAGGAGAGATCTCACATCAGAAACAGGATAAATAAAATATAACTTATATATGGGTGGATCATTCCTAATTGTACCGATGTCTTTTATGATTAAAACCCAACACCTTAAAAGGTGGTTAAGTTGGGACAGTATCTGTACACAGATGATCCACGGGCCACGCTTTTTTGCTGTTTGACTTGGTATCAGAGCGAGTCCCTCTCTAATTGTGTCTCATTGGTTGGTGGGTTCGATTGGTGTGACATATGTACGTGCTAAACCCTTGAGTCTGGTTGCACGTGAGAGTTAGTGTTTGTGTGGATTGTCACCAAGTGCCAGATGGGCTGAGTTAGTGGTCGGATTGGTTAAGACATTTGTACACGTGTTAAACCCTTGAGTCTGGTTGCACGTGAGGGTTGGTGTGTTGAGTGGAGAGGGTGACATAGATTCACGTGCAAACCTTGTCAGGTTGCAAGTGAGGGGGCGTGTTGGAGATGAGAGTTCACACATCAGAAACAAGATAAATAAAATATAACTTATATGTGGGTGAATCATTCATAATTGTACCGAGACCTTTTATGATTAAAACCTAACATCTTAAAGATGGTTAAGTTAGGACAGTATCAGTACACAGATGATCCACGGGTCACGCTTGTCACTGTTTGATTTAAGGTATCCATCTCCATCTTGTCCTACTTACATCCAATGACTGCAATCATCAAAAGAAAATGTGAAGTCATAAATTGATCAAGTTCAGTGTAGTTCTCTGCTTTCCACCAATATAATTGTTTCACATAAAATTATTTTGAAGTGCGCTTAATATTTATCCTGTGACAAAATTTACTATTTTATATGCTGTTGCGGTGAAATAAGTGTGCCTAAGGAACAAAGCAAACATGGGATCTGGGTATATTAACAGCTACATAAATCAATTTGAAGATAATACAATAAGATCATAGCTCATCACTCTTAATCTCCCTGCTTTCCTGGCGGATCTGATAGCAGCTATTTATGAACACTTCGAATGCACATAACCTGTGATGGCAGAGGAACGGAAAAATAAAAAAGGAACAAAACATGAAAAATAAATAAATAATATAAAAAATTGGCAGGTTGGTTGGTTTCTTGAATTATAAGAAACTTTGACGCAAGAGAAACCTAGTCCATTGTTACTTCCCGAAATTCTGGATTTATCAGGCTTAATTTCAGCTATACGTATGTCTATATGCGTGTGTTTAAAAGATGGAAGATGCTGGTGATTTATAGAGTAACTAAATTTCAATTGTACCAGAAAAAGAAACTGAGCATATTATTGATCTCTCTTCCTTCCCTGAGTATGTGTCTGAGTTTGAGGATACACAATAACCAGCTCCTACCATTACATTAGCTTGTAATGCATGTTCTCAAATGCCTTGGTTCTAAATTTAATTTCCTTTCTCACAATGTGAATGAAGTTTTGAGTATCAAGTATTTTGGTCACATCTTTTGTCAGATTGAAGGAAGCATAGTAGTTGGGTAGGGTTCTTAAACATGTTTCTTCCTGGCGAATACGATAGCAGCTTTTATACATACACATAAAAAGCACACAACCTGTGATGGCTGAACAACAGAAAAGAAGGAACAAAATGGAAGTGAAAACAGGAAACAGAAAAAATCTAAGGCTTTAGCTGCTGATATTCATCCATCAACTTTGAATGGTAGATTATCATCTTTCCACCTTTGATGCCTGTCATATCTCATTTTAAATATTCCAATGCTCGCATGTATAACAGTACAATCTTGCTGGCCTCACTGGAACTTGTTACAGGATTGTTGGTCTCCTAATTTGAGACGTGCAGAAATGAAGAGGAAACAAACTGAAGCTCTTATCTTGACATTTTCGTTTCTAATTTCCAGAAATTCAATATAAAATACATGCAACCTGTAGACGAAATTTGAGGTTGAACATTATATATCCTGCATTAGAACAAATTTTAATTGCAGCTCTGAGTTATCATCGATCTGGAACAGTCCTGATCCTTAATGTCCTGACACTCCGGAATGTTTTCCCGAGTATTATCAATTCCTGGTTGCCAATTTCCCGGAATGTAATCAATAACAGGTTTAAAACAAAGAAAGCCACCCGGAAAAGTATAAGTTACTGTATTATATTTACATCTTTTACACTAAACTTAACTACAAGGTGCTGACTAAAATTTTATCCCTCCCGTCCGACAGGGTTTCAAAGAAGTGAATAACTGATCTCTTCACATTACATTGCCAACCGAACTTTATGAAATCACAATTTGACTAGTTTGAGTGTTATTGAAGTCCCTTACATCATTTATTGGTGGCACTAATGTTATTAGATAGCCAATCAAGACCTTCATAGAGTCCTTGGCCAGAGGTTGCAGAGGTGCTCTGGATGTACCTGTACAAGAATAAGAAAAATAATGTAACTTGATTTAAATATGTTGGAAGTCTGAAAATGTTCTGATTGCAATTCATTCAATCTCAATCTGTTGGCTTTGGGTTTTTTGTTTTTAGTCATAACTCAACAGTAGGTTGTTCTGCATGCTTATTATAACAAATATTCACCCTTCTTTCTTGCTACCATGTATACATTAGGCATAAGGAAAATTGAAAACCATATGCATACCAGGAACGTTGACCAAGTAAGTGGAGTGCGAGTTTATCGGCTACCTCGGTAGCACACATAGCATTTGGAAGGTCTTGCTTATTAGCAAGAACCAGGACTACTGCATTACTTAGTTCACACTGTAAAAAGGGACAAAAGGTAAGGCTTTTTCTTTACCTTAGTTCACACAATAAACACATAAAGATGCAAGATCTCTGAGCATAGATATATTTGAGAGCTTACTTACCTCGCTTAGTATACGATGAAGCTCATTGCGAGCTTCTGGGATTCGTTCCCTGTCATTGCTGTCCACAGTAAATATAAGTCCTTGAGTATTCTTAAAGTAATGCCTCCACAAAGGTCTTATCTGATTATCAGCAAGCAGAAGATGAGGAGATTAGGATGTTAGCAATACTGGACTTCAGAAATCCATAAAAATAAGTTTATCCTACACATGAAAATGAAGTTCAGCTGGTACCTTATCTTGTCCTCCGACATCCCAGACAGTGAAGGTAATGTTCTTGTACTCTATTGTCTCCACATTAAAACCTGGTTCATAAAAGTGAAGGAATACCATCAACTGTGAAATTGGTCATATGAATCTTCAAACTAAAACAATAAAGGGTTTCTGGATAAGCACCAATTGTGGGTATGGTTGAAACAATCTCTCCTAGTTTTAGCTTGTAGAGAATGGTTGTCTTTCCTGAAGCATCAAGACCCACCATTAATATCCTCACTCCATTCTCCGGCAAGAACCTCTTTGCAAGTCTAGCAATGGCTCCACCCATTTAACAAACCAAAGATTAAAAAGAAGTAACTTGGAGTGAACAAGTCTGGGAACTAAGAAAGAAAACCTATCAGTTCATATATAAGGAAGCAGAGAGAAAGAGATCTCTTGAGATCAAAGCAAAGACTAGAAGGAACAATAGTAGCTGTAGCTAATGCAAAAGGTGAAGGGAATAGAATAAGATTCTAGTTTGAAACACCAGGAAGTACGATATTATTATTTTGTTTTACTTTTGCAATAGGTTATATAGTTTTTATGGGTATATAACTTATAATGGCATTATATAACTTGTTTTATTTGGCCAAACTTCTGTTTGCTTGTTTGCTGGAAGGTACAAAGAATACATTTGCACTTTTGAAAAGCTATGCACTTATTTGTGTTTGCATCTAATTACTATATAAAAACATCCTTCTCATCAAGCACCACAAATGATGCTGCTTGTAGTGGAAAAAAACTTTGCCAGATCAGTTTAATGAGTAATCCCAAAAATGATATTTTTTTGAACATTTAATGATCTCTTTACCTTCTTATTTTCATGATGTTGAAAGTTGGTCACAAAGCATCAATCTTGCTTTGGTCCATGTCATCATTTCAATGAATTTCAAGCCTCATTAAAATACAATAATAGTCTCAACCTTCACACTGCCACAATTGTTGGCACTCTGACAAGATTACTGTAATGAACAAATGTTCAATATGAAGTACATGTCAGAATTGCAAACTATACAAAGACAAGATACACTCTGAACAGTGATTAATTTTCTGAGCCAGACTGGAAAATGAAAACTGCTGTTAAAACTCCCACCAATGCGGTAACAGCCAAGGCAGCGGTAGGCAGGGGTTCTGTGAGTCCAAAGTTCTGCACAACCGAAGTGATGTATTATGTAGTGTAGTTAAGTATGCTGTTTTTAACAGAAAGGGATTCATTTTCACTGTGATGTTACTTTAGGGACAAAGAAAGGGTCCAGAAATGATGTTTTCATCAGAAAAGAGTAATCATTTTCCTGTTTCCAACTTTCTAGGGGTTTAGTATCTCCTCACAAAAACAAAAAATGTTGTGAATCTATTTTTTGGTGGGATCTAATTGTAGATGAGGAGAAGCAGGTGAAGGAAGTTGGTACTATATATAGTCCAGTTGAAAGTATACAAGGAAAGCTGAACTCATTGTGTTCCTAGAAAGGTGAGAAGGTTGTCATCTCCCCTGACAAGGACTGGAACTGTTTTCGGACTAATGTGTCAACAAACATCCAGCTAAGGCTTCCCACCCTTGTGGTGGATCTCATAAACTCATGATAAATGTATGGCTACCTGAAAATATATTTTGACTATCATCAGCTAATTAGGGAGTGCTTACTTGCCCAACTTCCCAAAAAAAAGAGAGTGCTTAAGCAGCGAAGATCGAGTCTTCATCATTAAACAATATGATGTTCAGGCAACCAAACCAGGCAGTCAAGAGATTTTCCACTGCTTCAAAATTTACTGGACTCAAAGAAAAGCTGGATATCTAATATAACTTTCTCAGTAAACAGAAAAACTACTGTAGAGCCTTAAGGTCATGGGTACAAAGATCTATAAAAGCCATGAATAGGATATCATACAACTGCAATGACATGGAAGTGAAGCTCACTCTGTCAAGACACAATTCTTTGGATAGATTGTAAACTTGTAAGTTGTAACCATGTATATGTAGGAAGAGGCAAGTGTGACAACATCATGTATGAGCAAATTTGACTCAAAGTTTTAAGTTTTGGGGAAATGTTATTCTACAGTTACTCCTTACCTACTGTTAATCTTCTCTCCGAAGATTTGCCTAGTCTCTTACACTACTTGATTAATACTTCAACAAACATTAAGTTTAATCCCAACCTTATAAGAACGGTATCTTTCAGTATCTCTAAAAGTATTGAACATTTGATGTGCTTGTAAGCCATAATTTTTGTAAGCTGGTGTGGCTCTATATGAAAACCAACACCAACTCCCAAAACCAGTTGCAATTGCAAGTAAATATTTATGATCAGGTCGTTTCAAAAAGTCCATAGCAAGTACCATACCTCTAGAAGTCCCTTCCCTGTTGCTATCTCGACACCGATAGCTGCAGAAAAGCCAACCATCCCAAGCCGGCCAAGCCACACATCCAAACCACCCTCCTTGGTGCTCTGCTCACTCCTTACGGAAAGTTCCATTGATCTTCCAGCAACCTTCCTTTGATAACATGTCCTAATGACTGAAAACAAAATCAAACATCAGCTCTAATAATAGGGCAGTGGTCCTCAAACCTGGGAGGTCCTGACTAGTTCAAAAGTTTTAATGTTTTATTCCTCAGTTTCACTCCTATTGCATACATAATTCTTCCATACACCCAACTGGGCTAACATATCTACATTCACAAAATACCCAAATTCTTATCTAACAAAAAAAGACCCATTTTTTTTCTTGGTTCTTGGTTCTTGAAATCAAGGCATGCAATTAGCAGAGAAGATAAAAGCTACTACAATGAAATGCTTACTGAGAGGAGAACCAGTAGTAAAGGCCGTCCCTGTTCTACCGAAATTCAAAACAGGAACCCGAACAGGACATGCTGAGCTAATTGCACTTGCATCTGTCACAAACACAAAAACAAAAGT
This sequence comes from Comarum palustre, assembly GCA_951800085.1. Lineage (NCBI taxonomy): Eukaryota > Viridiplantae > Streptophyta > Magnoliopsida > Rosales > Rosaceae > Comarum > Comarum palustre. Next base: position 3,121,741 of record OX637579.1, on the reverse strand, counting down.
TCCCAAATGTACAAACATAACATATTTTCTAACATTCAATAACTCAACAATTCAACTACAGAGGAAAAGAGAAACAGGGTTTCACCTCTGATGGAAACTGAGAGAGAAGCAGAGACTTGAGCCACAGCCATTGCTTTTCAGAGAGATTTGAGAGTTGTGAAGGGAAACCAAATTAGGGAAAGTAGTGGGGAGTTGAACTTGAAGGTGATGACCATACAATGTTTTAGGAAAGGGTAAGACGACACGTGTCACTGTCCCAATAACTCATAATAGTTGGATAGAGTTTTCAGCAGTCAAACTGTAATTGTAATTAGTGAAAATGAAGGCTATGGAAAATTGGTGAGAAAGATCATGAAAAGATGAAACCCAACAAGGACACGGAGAGGCACTACTTGCCACTCCCATTGCTACTCCTCCCTAACACCACCACAACTCTCTCTGTAGTCAGAAACACAATCCAAACCCAACAACACACTCTGCTTGTTCTCTTCAAAGTTCAAACCTTGCTTAGATCCAATGGCTTCCCTCTCAATTGGAACCCATTTGCCCCAAACCCACCACCAATTCAACAAAAGCTCGCGGCGTTTTGTTTCCAAGACACAAACCTTGGCTCCCTTTGGTTCGTCTTTGGGTGGATTCAGAGGCACAAGATTGCTTGGGAATGGAATGTTGGTCAGAGCTGAAGAGAAAGCCAGAGGTTCGGATTCGGGTTCGGGTCAGCCTCCCAAAGCTCAGTTCAAGTCTGAGGAAGAGTTGCAGGTTCTTCTTTGACTTAAGCTTTGATTTTTAACACTACCCAGTTGCTAGTGTTTTTCTAGTTTGAGTAAAGCTTCGATTTTTAACACTACCCAGTTGTTGGTTTTACTAGTTTGCAATTTGGCTGATTGATGTTGGTGACAAAGTGGAATTGAGGAGTTTTTAAAAAGTTTAAAATGATGATACTAAAAATAGCTGAAAGTGTTTGTCAAAATTTGGTGAAGTTTGATGCTTTGATTCTGTTTTTCCTGTATCAAAATTTATCTGGTACTCGAAATGTATCAGTTGCCCATGCATATAATGTTGGTAAGTTGTTCATGGTGTAGAATGGCTAATGGGATGATTTATGGTGAGAATGTTATTGAATTTAAAGAAGAAAAAAAAGATTTTAGCTTTTCAATTAGTGTGGCATTATTGCCATTGTGTCTTGCTGGTATTCTTAATGTATGTATCACCTGTTTAGCATATTATCAGGAGTTGCCACCAAGTTCTGGATCATGTGATCCTTTATGTTCGGTTGATGAAACGAGCTCGAGTGATTTTGAGGCCAGTTACAAGCCAAAGACTGATTTGCTGAAAGCTATAGCCGTATTTGCGGCAGCTGCAACCGGGGCGATTGCAATTAACCACTCCTGGGTTGCTACCAATCAGGTACATCTGTTGATTGTGGCCTGACCATTTTATTGTGTCTCTTTCATGATTCCTTTAGTGCTTCTCGAGCAGAATGTCTCACTCATAATGGAGGTCTGATTTAATTCATTATTAAGTTAATAGGACCTACTTATGGTACAGGATGTTGCTATGGCACTGCTATTTGGAATAGGATATGTGGGCATCATTTTTGAAGAATCTCTGGCCTTCAACAAGAGTGGTGTAGGTTTGATAATGGCTGTATGCTTGTGGACAGTGAGAAGCGTTGGTGTAAGATCTATATAATTACTACTTAATTTTTGCATTATCTTGTACTCAGATCCTTTTCCTGCAACTAATTATGACTTTTCGGCAGGCTCCTTCTACTGATATAGCTGTTGCAGAGTTACAACATGCATCTGCTGAAGTCAGTGAAATAGTGTTTTTCTTGCTCGGTGCAATGACAATTGTAGAAATAGTTGATTCTCATCAAGGATTTAAGCTGGTCACTGACAATATAACTACTCGAAAGCCAAGAACACTCCTCTGGGTGGTGAGCTTCTGACTCTGCTCTATTAGTACTGGAAATTCACTTATTTTATTTTAATATGCGGTTGGTATTCTATCTGACTTATATTTGAGTGTTCAATTAACTTTTTGAAGCGTACCATGTTTGGTTCTCTCATTCCTGTGGTATTTAGGGTACTCCAAATATATAATATTGTTTAAAACACTGTCAATACCCAAATTCCATGTACTATTCTTCCTTGTGTTTTCTTTTATATGGCTTCCTCAATCAATGTATTTCATTTAAAACGTGGGAAATTGCAGGTTGGTTTTGTGACTTTCTTCCTTAGTTCAATTCTTGACAACCTGACGTCCACCATTGTCATGGTCTCTTTATTGCGAAAACTAGTGCCTCCCTCAGATTTCCGCAAGTATGTGGTACCATCTGCCATCTCACTCTTGTGTTTAAGGATATTTTTGCTTGTTCCTTGATATTATTCAATGTAATATTACTGGTAGGTTTGGCAAATATGTGTGTGACAGTAATAACTTTGACAACATAAACAAAAAATGGAGTAATATGTCCTATTATGGAGTATTTTTGGTATGCATTCCTGTACACTCTTAGTTGTGGACGCCAAATCTTTTCTTATTATGGATTCTCTTTAAGCACATTTTTAGCATCTGCATGTCTTTCGGATAGGGGGCCATTAGCTGTTTCCCCTTAGTTGTGGACTCGTTAGTTGTGGACTCCAAATCTTTTCATATTATGGATTCTCTTTAAGTACATTTTTAGCATCTGCATGTCTTTCGGATAGGGAGCCATTAGCTGTTTCCCCTAGCCCAAATGGATGTGTTTGATGAAATGCTTTATTTATGGAATTCTATTTCATTGACAGGCTTTTAGGAGGAGTTGTTGTCATAGCTGCAAATGCTGGTGGTGCGTGGACACCTATTGGTGATGTTACCACAACTATGTTATGGATACACGGTCAGATATCAACAGTGGAGACAATGAAGGTCTTTGTCTTTTCTCTTACCAAACCTGTTTTATATATCAAATTTGCGTTTACCGTTTTCATTTTTATATTTTCTTCGTACTTTTGCCTAGTTATTTTTGTTTGGTGATTGATTTATTGTCTGCTATATTAGTGGAATTCAGAATTGACCGATTACAGTGTCTGTCTTTTTCCTTTTCTTTTTTTTTGCTTTGGATCATGTATTGTCTGGGAATTCAATTTATGCTGCCTATTATTTCAATTCAGAATTTGGAAAGTTGAACTGTTGAACTTTCAACATAAAAAAAAAGATGATAGCCTGTTTGCTTTATCGATTTAGCTTCCCCTGGTTTGACTGCGAAAATATGTAGTTTGATTTTGGTGACCTGGTTGCTTTAACAGGTGACGTATTTAATTATATCATATTTATGCAATACCCTTTTACAATGTGGTGACTGTAAAATACAAGTGTTGTAAACTTGTAATGTTTTGCTTTATTATGGTCATCCATGTAGAGCAATGAAAAATACACAGGAATTTTCTTGCGTACTAGTAACTCTGAATGATAATCCTTAAATAAGCAATAAAGAACTGGACAAAGTGGAGTCAAAATGGTAATCCTTAAATAAGCAATAAAGAACTGGACAAAGTGGAGTCACAATGGTAGTCCTTAAATAAGCAATAAAGAACTGGACAGTTATGTCTTGAGCTAATGAGAAAAGCCTTTATCCAATATTGGCTAGGCTATTGAAAAACTCACTAGTTTCACTAATCAGATGCGGGGTTTTCCAATGCCATCTAGAGCTTCTGGTTATGTCTGTCAAGTGTAATTTTCTAATATCTTTAACTTTTTCTAAGTGCAATATCATTTTATCAGATGTTTGACTAACTGAACGAATTTTTTTACTTGCAGGGATTATTTATACCATCTTGTGTTTCTCTTGCCGTTCCACTGGCACTTTTGTCACTGACAAGGTAATTCAAATCAATTGTCTTCGGAAAAATATATAAAAAGTTCAGTGAATAAGGATAGGTTCAAATGATGGATTGTAGATGAATAATATGAGTTTTTCTTCCATTCAGTGAAGCAAGTGGTGATGGACCAGACAGATCTGATGTTATGGCATCCGAACAGATGGCTCCAAGGGGAAAGCTTGTGTTTTCTGTAGGCATCGGAGCTTTGATTTTTGTTCCGATTTTTAAGTCCCTAACTGGTTTGCCTCCTTACATGGGTATGCTGCTGGGACTTGGAGTGCTTTGGGTTCTGACTGATGCAATTCACTATGGTGAATCAGAAAGACAAAGGTTGAAAGTACCACAGGCTCTATCACGGATTGACACTCAAGGAGCACTTTTCTTCCTCGGTATTCTATTATCTGTTAGCAGGTAACTAAATAAATACTTAAGTCAACTCTTATGTTCTAATAGCAAAAATCATCACCATATCCTCAGAAAGTAATCGTCCTAAAATTTAGGAAGCCAAGAACTTTCAAGTCAAATGCATCATGTTGATTGACATGTACAAAGCCGCTTGTGGTATATCTCCCTGCGATGGATTTTTGTGTGCATCATGCAAAAGTTGTCCATTGCTTCTGCAAAAGGTTTAATTTGCACTTTTTGAATTTATCTGTAGCCTGGAAGCGGCAGGAATTCTTCGGGAATTAGCAAATTATCTGGATTCTCATATTCCAAATATTGAACTGATTGCAAGTTCAATAGGAATTGTCTCAGCAATTATAGACAATGTTCCACTAGTTGCTGCAGCTATGGGGATGTACGATGTCGCCTCTTTTCCCCAGGACTCTGAGTTTTGGCAGCTGGTTGCATATTGTGCTGGTACTGGTGGATCCATGCTAGTTATTGGTTCTGCAGCCGGAGTTGCTTTTATGGGGATGGAAAAGGTGGACTTCTTCTGGTACTTTCGCAAGGTATAAACTTCTGTTCAGTATTCTTTTTCTCAAAGCATCTAGTTTCTGTTTAGTGGTAAAAAAAAAGGTTCATTCTGGATTTCTGATTTTTGCAGGTAAGTGGGTTTGCTTTTGCCGGTTATGCTGCTGGTATTGCTACCTATTTAGCAGTTCATAACCTCCACATCTCACTACCAACAACTGTAGCTCGGGTTCCTTTCCTTTCTGGATCCTGATTTACGGCATTTAAAGGCCAGCTTGGATCCGGTGCTTCTAATGAGACAATATGAGCTTCATAAGCTTCATATTACTGAAGATTGATAGTGGGAAATATAGAAATCATTCAAAGTTACGAGACATTGAGGAAACGATGTTCCCTCAAGAAATCATTCAGAGTTTAATAAATAATTTCCAAGGAAATTATACATGTTACTGTGAGCTGGAAGAGCAATGCAGAATTTTGGAATAAATTTTGTTCCAATATTAGTCTTCCTACAAGTAGCATAGCTGAGGATGCAATATTTTTTTCTCCTTTTCAAGGGGATCAAAGGACACATGTTGACATTCAAATATTTCAATGCTATTATAAAGTGGAACTTATTTTCTAAGATCAAAGCATTTTTTTCTCACCTTTAGGAACTGCAAATTAAAACTTCCACGGGAAGAAATCGTTCAAATGATCACATGGTGATTCATCATTCTGATTCTGAACACAGCAATGGTAAAGGGAAGAAATGGAAACAAAATAAAATACATTCTTTTCATTAAAAGCTGAATTATTATTCTTGATTCCTCACTCTAAATCTACCACAACAATCAAAGGACGTCAAAATCGGGGGAGTAAAACATGTGAAACTCTCAGCCAAAATAGGAGAAGACATAATGAAACAAGGCGCAGGTTACTGTAACCCACTACAACTTGAGAAAAACAAACTCGTCAATGGCTGGAACGTCCCCAATCCTTTTCAAAGATTGCTTGCTGGGTGTGTCATCCACACCAATTGCCATCACAGCCTGCTTTCTTGGGGCAATTCTTCCGACACTCATGAAACTAACGTTCACATTCTCCTCTCCTAATATGCTTCCAACTAATCCTATCATACCTGGCTGATCAACCTGTCTGCAGAGGATAATGCTACCTTCCAAACTCACATCAACTTCAAAAGATCCAACCCTCGTCAAGTGGGGAACTCCATCCTTAACCTGACCCTCCACCTTTATCTCCCCACTGTCTGATATGGCGCTGGCAAATTTAGATTCCACATTGGCAATTTGAACCTGGATGGAGTCCAGGGGATTCTCGGGTGAACCATCTAGAATAGTCCTCTCTTCTGTTATCCTGAGTCCTCTCTGTTTAGCAGTGAAATCAGCATTCACCAGGTTCACAAAAACACTGGATATGGGCTCAATAATACCCTTGGTAATCATGGCCCGAAGAAGTCTAGTGTCAAGGTCATCAGGAGCTCTAGCTGAGGCATATGAAACCTTTACATTCTTCACACCACTGCCTCCTGCCACTAATTGGACAGCCAGTCTCCCAAGTTTCTCAGCAAGTTCAACATAAGGCTTTAGTTCCGCCAAAACCTACAAACAAGAATGCAAACAAGATAAAATTGTAAATCCTTGCAACATGCTCAAGAATTCAATCTTCAGATTACACTTGGAATTCAGGCCAAGAAAATTCAACATGGTTCTTTCACAAAATATAGTTTGTCAACATGTTCAAAAGATTTCAGATTTAATACTTCTTCAGGAGTTCATTCACTAATGGATAACTAATAGCCCTGTAAAATCAAGAATCACAAATGCACTTATCAATCTCAATAGTTACTTATCCAAGGACCCAGCATATGACTAATACAGAACGAATCCCTATCAGGTTTCATGGCAGGTTTTACCTAGAAATCACAACACATGGAAAGGACTTAAAATCTTGAAAAATGAAATTATACCTCAGCAGGAACCATTGGTGCATTGACAGCAGTGGCAGCAAGCTCCCCTTTCAAGGCTCCCACGACAGCTTCAGCAATTTCAATAGCCACTCCTTCCTGCACATCAATTCCAAAGTTTCAATATCAAAGTTAATATGAGATGAAAAAAGACAGTGTCCTACATACAATGCAGCAAGGTCTACCTGTGCTTCCATGGTACTAGCACCAAGATGAGGGGTGGCAGTAACTCTCTCATGCAACACCAACTTGTTGCCCTGCGGTGGTGGCTCCACAGTGAACACATCAAGCGCAGCCTGTACCAAAAACAATAGACATTACCAACCATCCTGCATTAGTTATATTCAATAAGAGTACGCAATTTGAACCTGAGCAACAATTCCAGAATCAAGCGCCCTGAGCAGCGCATCCTCATCAATAACTCCACCACGCGCAACGTTCACAATCCTCACTCCCTTTTTCATCTTGGCAAATGTCTCGTCGTTGAGCACCTTATTAGTGGCAGCAGTGAGAGGCATATGCAGGGAGATGAAATCAGCAGTGGCCAGAGCCTGGTCGAAGCTGACAAGCTCCACACCAATGGCACGAGCACGATCCGCCGGAGCATAAGGATCGTGTGCAATCACATGCATACCAAGCCCCTTAGCTCGACGAGCCACCTCAGATCCAACCTTTCCAAATCCCATCACGGCCAGGGTCTTCCCAACAAGGGAAACTCCCACGTACTTGCTTCGTAGCCATTTACCTAAAAAATAATAATAATAATCACCAAAACAAAATTGAGCACCACCTGGTTATGCCTCAGTTATAACCAACTCACCGGCTTTGATGGAGGCGTCGGCCTGAGCGACGTTGCGAGCCATGGCGGTGAGGAGAGCAATCCCATGCTCGGCGGCGGCGACGGTGTTGGCCGTCGGAGCATTAACAACCAAGCAGCCAAACTCGGTGGCGGCGCCCAGATCCACATTATCAATCCCAACGCCGGCTCTCCCAACCACCTTCAACCTCCCGCCGGAGGACTCGAAGACCTCGCGGCTGACCTTGGTGCCGCTCCGGACAATCAAGGCGTCGCAGAGCGAGATCTTGGTGCAGAGCTCCTCGGGGCTCAGGTTATAGGAGCAGTCAACATTAGCGAACTCCTTGAGAAGGTCGAGGCCGGCCTCGCCGAGCTTCTCGGCGACGAGGACGGTGGGCTTGGCGTCGAGTCTCGCGGCGGAGAGGACGACGACGAGCCTGGGAGCGGCGAGGCGGCGGCGGGAGGGGAGGGAGAAGGCGAGGGGGTTCTTGGAGGAGAGAGAAAGCGAGGAGGAAGTAGGGTTTCGGAGAAATGGGGTGCGGAGAGTTTGGGATGCTGACGTTGCCATGGTGGTAGTTGACGGTGGTGGTGTAATGGGGTCTGGGTTTTTATAGTGTGTGAGAGAGATCTGAGTGAGGTCAGCCCTGAGAGACTAGAGGTCTACGAGAGACGGGGAACGTCACGCGCTGGTAATACAGGCGGGAAAATGGGGAGCGCGTGGAAGGGGGAGGGGTTGCTAAAAATTGTCAGTGGGTTTTTTTGGGAAGTAAATTTTCAATGGTCCTAGAATTTGACTTGAGTTGAGTGAGAGGACCACGCACATCTTTATGGCACATCTTTTATTGCCTTTTCGGATTGGTGTTGGTGTTTGATTCACAATTCGTTTTCGTTTGAGACTTTGCTTTGAACCTTTAGCAAGTAGGAGTTGGATTATCTAAGGTTGATTCTATTTTGCTAACTTTTGTTTTGTATGCCGTGCTGTTTTCAGCTTTGTTATGTGGCAATATGTTTGAATTCGCAATCTCAAATTTCAGATTGTATTGGCTTTGTTTTTGAAGGTTTTAATTTATTGGATCGGAAGATCATAGATGGTAATGTTAGGATCAAAGTTGATTTTGCTAAAGCTTTTGATACTTTAAATTGGAGCTTTCTCTCTCAGGTCCTTACTCGTTTTGGCTTTTCTTCAGATTTCTTGAATTTTATTCATACCACTCTTGAATCAGCTCGGCTTTCAGTGCTCATCAATGGGTCTCCTCATGGATTTTTCTCATGCTCTCGTGGGGTTAGGCAAGGAGATCCTCTTTCTCCCTTATTATTTTGTCTTGCTGAAGAAGTTCTTAGTCAAGGTTTGACATCTCTCTACGCATCTAGGCGTGTAAAGCCTATTTCTTTGCCTCGCGGGTGCTTTTTATCACATGTTCCCTATGCCGATGATTTATTTATATATTGTAGAGGATATGCTGCCTCCCTAAAAAACTTGCGTTTATTTCTTGAGGATTACGGTGCAGCTTCAGGTCAGATAGTGAACAAAGACAAGTACACATTTTATATGGGAGAGTCATACTCATATCGTCGTAAACGTGTGCACCGTTTATTGGGGTATAAATCTGATGTGGTTTCGTTTACATACTTGGGAGTTCCCATTTTTAAAGGTAAGCCTCGACGGCAACATCTTCAAGCAATCGCTGATAAAGTCAAGACTAGATTAACTAGTTGGAAAGGAAATCTTCTTTCTATGGCGGGTAGGGTTCAGCTTGTCAAAGATATTTTTCAAAGTATGCTTTTCTTCTCTATTTATCTATGGCCTAGCTCTTTATTGAAGCAACTTACAGTTTGTGTACAGAATTTTATTTGGTCTAGGGACGTAGTAGTTAAAAGGTTGGTAACAGTCTCTTGGAAGCATGTGTGTTGCCCAAGAAATGAAGTTGGGTTGGGTCTGCGTCATCTTCTAATTTTTAATAAAGCAGCACTTCTCATTCTAAGTTGGAATATTCTCACAACTTCTACTTCATGGGGTGTGTTTGCACGCAGTAGGTTTTTGATCTCCCGACACATGAAATATAAGTATTTTGGTTCATCGATATGGTCTGGGCTACGTGTTTCTTTTCCTTTAATTTATCAACATTCAAGGTGGAGCATTGGTGGTGGTAAATTAGTCTTATTTTGGTCGAACAAGTGGTTGAATCATGTGATCATTGATAATCTCCAACTTAATCATCTCTCAAAATTTTTTAAGTCACAGGTTACTGCTTATATCTTCGAGCAAAAATGGGTTCTTCCATTGGGTTTCGCATCGTCTACCCTATTTTAGCGCAAGAAATTATGAATACTCCCCTTCCCACTGTTCCTGAGCATGATGTTCTTATTTGGGAAGACTTAAGTTCTGGTACCCCTTCATTTTCTAATGCCTATGAGTTACTTCGGCCTCGTTTTGGTGAGCAAGACTGGATCCCTAAACTATGGGGGTGTGGTACTCCACCCCGGTTCTCTATGCTTGCATGGCGTCTATTTCATAATAAATTACCTACGGATGATCAGCTGAGAAAAAGAGGTGTTCCTATGGTTTCGGTTTGTCAACTATGTATGGTTTTTGGTCATGAGGAGATGCTGACTCATCTCTTTATCACTTGTAATTTTGCTCAACATGTATGGCAGTGGCTTGCTTGTTGTTTTGGCACTCACCTTCCTTCTTCAGGTACGCTTACTGATTTTTGGAGATCATTCATTAGTAAACGATTCTCTTCGCAATTGATGAATCTTTGGATTGCTAGTGGTCTTTATTCTCTTATGGATATTTGGAAGACTAGAATCAAGCTCCGTTTTGAGAATAAAAAGCCTTCTCTAATGAAGATTTTTTGCTCAATTAAAGCTTGGATCTGTTTTATTGCTCCACATATGCATGGACATTCTACAGGGATCTTGGACAATAAGTTGCTAATGGGGTTATATGTCACTCTAGTGTCGAAAATTCAGCGGGTTCCGCGTCTAGTTATTTGGCACCCTCCACTTTTCCCTTGGTTAAAACTTAATACTGATGGTCTTACTAAAGGGAATTCTAGCCCTGCTGCTTGTGGTCGTGTTTTCAGGGATAAGTTTGGGAATTTTATTGGAGGCTATTGTCAAGGACTAAATCATCAATGCATTTTTTTTTCTGAGTTAATGGCGATCATTATTGGTGTTGAATTGGCTTATCAATTAGGGTGGCATTATATTTGGCTGGAGAGTGACTCCATCAGTGTACTGGCTTGTCTCTCTTCCTCTTCTTTTAATCCACTATGGCCGCTGCGGATACTATGGATTAATTACCTTGAACGAATTAGTACCATGAACTTTTTATATTCTCATATTCTTCGTGAGGGTAACACAGTGGCTGACAAAATAACGAGCTTTGGTTTGACATCATCATTTTTAATTTGGTATGATTCTCACCCATCTGCACTTCTCTCACTTTTGTCTACGGATGCGAAGGGTTTTGCATATCATAGGGAATGTTAACATGTCTGGGGCTGTTGCATGTTGCCATATATTTTTTGTATCAGAGGTAGGTGCATCCTATTCTCTTTTTATTTATTTCGTTTAGATCATGAGGACGGTTTTGGTCTAGTCCCCCGCGCTCCTATTTGTATTTTTTTCTTTTTTAATAATAATCCGGACGTGAGGCTGAGCCTCTTAGGATAGGCTGGGTTCCAAACCCTATTATAAAAAAACAACAACAACAATATTATGATCGACTTTTGTCAAAAACATATATATATATATATAGTTAGGATCAGGTGCGGACGTCCGCACCTTTTTTTTGGTGCGGATTTCTGATTTTTGGACCACTTCCTGATCGAATTTCCTCAAACTTACTTCTAGACATATCTAAATCATCTTGTGTAGATCATCTCTGCAAAATTTCTGCCAATTTGGTGATCGGGAAGGCCCTCAAACTTGCGTTACAAAACTGACGGACAAACCGGACAGAATTCTGCAGAGATGAGGGTTTAGCTTGAGGGTCTTCCCGATCACCAAATTGGCTGAAATTTTACAGAGATGATCTACACAAGATGATCTAGATATGTCTAGAAGAAAATTTGAGGAAATTCGATCGAAAAATGGTCTAAAAATAGAAATCCACACCAAAAAAATGGTGCAAACGTCCGCATCTGAAAACTTCCTATATATATAATGATCGACTTGCACCATACCCATTCCGAAAGATATACTAGCATAACGCATAACGCCATCTACATGACTGATACAGTCCTACAGTTCCTCAATGATCAGATGCCTCTGTCAGAATTGGAGCCTTATCGTCCTTGTTAGTGTTCGACTCACCAATTCGGTCAAAAAAGTAAGATGCCCCTCAACTCTAATATTTAGGGTTGTTTTCATCTATAGTAGGACTATGTCTACCTAGGCCTTATCATGGACCGAGTTATCGTCGGTCCGACTCTAAATTTTAAGACATAGGGCATGGTAGGGTAGAGCTCGGTCAAAGTCAATAAAATTGAGGATCGGGTAAGGCCGAGACTTGAATATGTAAGCCCTAGCCAGCCCTAGCGGCTCATTTCGTTAGGGTTAATAGGGTAGGGCCGGCCCTTTAAATAGAGCTAAACAGGGCCGAGATGGACTTGTTATTTTTCTTCACAATTTAGCTTTAGAATTATATGTAATGAACCTTATTTTTTGTGTTATATTTAACATGCATGCATACACATGATACTTAATTTAAGACATCTATCTATAAACTAAGTGGTTATACTCATATATCTCACGAACTAATGCTCTAAATCATCAAAATACAATCGGTAATCAACAAAACAAAAGGAAATCAAATAAACAAAGTTAGCAAATCAATTACAAAAGAGAAGATTAGCTGTATTGTATCTAAAAATAAGAAACAAATTAAAACAATATAAAAAATAAGAAATTATTAGGGCTTAAAGGGCGAGCTTTTAGGGTCGGGTCGGGTTCGGCCTTAAAAGGCTCATTAGGGTATGGTCGTAGGGTCAGGTTTCATTTGCTCAACTCTTACCCTACCCTACTGAAGAAGGGCTAGGGCCGATTTTAAAGGGGGCTAGCATCGAAGTGTCAAATGATGAGGCGTATGTCTACCATTATCGTACTAATTTTTACTTATGCGGTTCTAGCTATTAGTTAATTGTCGTTCAATATCTCGTGCATACAATATATAAATGGTAAGGTTATCTGTTTACATATTTTGCATAATTTGGTTATCCGCAGCATCTAGCACACATCCGGAGAAGCAAGTCAAGAGACATTTTTTTCCTAGATAATGCATACATCCGACCCAAATTAAGGATCCTTCCATGTTAGCTCAGGCCTTTACAAACAGACAAACAATACCATGCATACAAAATTAAATTCTTACTTTGAGTTCATATGGACTGAGCTTGCACCGGTGGTGAGACAATAATTCTCACAGCATTAATCTAATAATGTCTAACGACTTGCACCATAAAAACAACCCTTTTGCGATACCCCAGTGATTATTCATGTTCTATGTAAAACTACTACCTACAGATTTTACTTCGAAGCCACAATTTTGAAATATGCTGTGAGACCCTGCAAATTCTTACTGAGGTTAATGACGAGTTACTGAGGTTTAACTCGCACTCGGTAACTTCGTGAGTTAACGACCACGTTTATTTTCGAGTTTTTCTAAACTCTTCAAATTCCTCATTTAAGGACTCGGTGTTGTAATAAGTGTCGATACGAGTCTCCCAGTATTTTCAGAATATTTTTCGGAGCTTCCGTTTATTTTCTTCACTCACATTTGTCTAACAAGACTCGAGGGACCTTGAAGGTTGCTTTATGGTGTTGCAATCACTTCATCCTCATCCACGTTGACGGTGGGAGGCATTGAGCTAACGAGCAGAGTAAAGAAGGAGTTGGCATATGAAGAAGGTGGAGTACTAGTTTCGACTTCTCTAAAATAAAGATGGTTCTTCACCACTTCCCAACATTCAAACCTCTTAAACTCTCTTCTTTTGTACCACAAACCATGATTGAGCTTTTCTTAGCTAAGAAAAATAACAAATTTATATGTCACAATAATATCTAAGAAATAGAGATGACAATATTTATTTACATAAATCAATAAAAAGGAGATGACAAAATTATAAACACTTACCTCATCTTGTAAATTTGAGCCGGATTGTGAATTCCTTCGTGCATAAGCAAGAGAGGCATCCCAAGCTTTCAAAGTCGGCTTTAACTTAGTAAAACGAGAAGAAACCGCGGTTTGGCTCCTATGCTCCGGCCTTGATTCATTAGGCGCCATCTTCCAATTTTCACAAAAATCGACACATTCTTTTTTCCACAATTTATCGGACTTTTGCATGTTGCCGGTGATAGGACAAACGCTAATACAACAATAAAAAAATGCACAATTGCAAATCTTCGGAAGCAAGCTAATTAAACATTTTTCTAGCAAAAAATACAAAGGAATGAGAGAGGAGATGGAAGGAGATAATAAATTTGTTGTGCACAAATTGGTGTGAGAGATGAATGAATTTGATGTAGTATTTATAGAAAGATTGTAGGGTGTTATTTGCAATTTTTTAGGATTTTTTTTGCAATTTTTTTGGTTTAATTTCCCCAAAAATTGGAATTTGCCCGTTTTAATTAATCAGTAGCCGTTGTCTTTAAATCTGGGTCGTTGGATCAAATTTTCGAATCAAATCCAGCGGTCCAGATTTATTTGCCCGTTGGGCTTTCAGATCTACTATGGTTATTCCACATGACGCAAGCCGATTCGACCGTTTTTCTTTTTTACGGGCCCGTGTATTACACGCGTTAAAAAAAAGAACTGGCTGCCTAGCGTCACCCACGTGGGTGGGCTCCACAAAGCAGCTCGTGCAGGAGATCGAGCAGACGTTGCTCGAGCAACTACTCGCCGAGCAGGTCAAACTCCGGTTGCCTTGTCTTCCTCTCCCGCTGCACCAATTTTCTGGGTTGCTCGTGCTTTCGCTGGAGTTGCTCAATCCGAAACTGGGCTTTACCTACTGCCGCTGCATATGCTCTAACATGCCAATTGGTACCTTCTTGCATTTTACACATTGTAATGTTACCACATTGTTAATACATAAAAAAGAGTTTTTTTGACAAGTATATAAAAAAGAAAGTTGATCAATCTTAATCAACCAGGCAAACATATATACATACAATCGCTTTTCTCAAATAGCTTATTAAACACTATATCAACAACAATAATCATATGCTTTTCCCATCAAACATTCTAGCTAGTCAACAAAGCAGATCCTTTTACATAACACCACGTTTGTGGAACACCTCGAATTACATTACTTATTAGTTTGAAGAAATACTTTTGTCTAGCACCTGAAGGGCTTCTTTCATGGTTGGTCTTTTCTGCGGGACAAAACTAGCGCAACTAAACCCTAGCTTCAAACAAGCCTGCAATGCATCTTCCCTTCCCTCCACTTCAGCTCGAATAGCCACGTCGACCATCACCAAAACCCGGTTCTTCTCCCCCATCAGCGAGCCGGCGGTCCACTGGTCCGCCAGCTCCCTTTCCGAAAATACTCTACCGGTGAGAAGCTCTAGCAAAACTATACCAAAAGAGTACACATCCCACTTGGGGTTCGGCCTCAAGTTCTTTAACGACTCAGGGGCTTGATAAGGAGACAATGCGCCTCCCGTGGAGGAGGATGTCGCAACAGGGCTGCCGGCAACAGGAGGTACCACGTCATTAAAACCTTCGCGAGCCCCCGCGGACTTCAGGCTTCCGAAATACCCTCGGGCAGAACCGCTGCATTTGTGACTGATCATACAGCCTAGCATTAGCTTGTCAAGGCCGAAATCGCTGATTACCGGGTCGAAATCGGAGTTTAGAAGAATGTTGCTTGGTTTTATATTTCCATGCACGTTTTTCTTCGCGTGGATGTAGCCTAGCCCCCGAGCAATGCCTCTCGCTATCTTCAACCGAACTTGTAGAGGCAGATGGTATGGAGATGAACCTGCTTTTCCTGCAAAATTAATAAGAGAATGTTCATATGATGAGGAACCCTGTTCATAAATTTTTCATGCCAAATTGATGGTGTACATAAGAAACAAGGATGCAAGCAATTGATATCTAGCAAAGATCAGCTCGACCCAGCACATAAAATCTACCCTACATTGATCCCAGATTCCCAGACAACAAGTGAAGGCTGCAAAAGTAAGCATGTGAATCGTTTTGTTTGGGACATTGGGTAGGTAGTAATAATTCTGAAGATGTCACAAGTAAATTTCCATCTTTAACAATGTCACAGTTAGCCTGCAGACTTTGTGAAACAGAAAATGTACCACGGATTCTCTGGGCTACCAGTTTCTACTATTTGCAGTAAAAAGATTGCTGTGTATCTTCTTCTTTTCATGGTTCACGTGCTTCTCTGGGAATCATGGATCTCACAGGGACGACAGGGTTTGGTGATTAAGAAACTAATTAACATCAGCACCTGATGCTAAGCTTGTATTATAATGTGAGATTAGCTAATAAAGCTGCATAAAAAGACTACAAACCAAATTGTGTGAAGACCCAAGAAATAAACAAACCACAAAACAATGTGAAGACTACTCAAGTAGATTGATGCAGATGAGTATACAAACAAAGTTCCATATTTCATATTCCCCACCCTTTTCCAATTCTGCAGGTTTTGAGTATGAAGCCATATGAACTGCTTTAACATTTAGTCTTTGTTTGCTGGATGCATTTTGGAAACTAGTAAATTCCCAAAGAATAACTGTTGTGAATGGAATCCTATGGCACATATAATTTCTTGTTGCCATTTACTTCTAAAGTTGAGTCAATATTTGTGTCTAGTTGAACTGTTGAATGTGTACAAACTTGCTTTAAAAACTGACCGTCTATTATACAACAATTGTTTTTCATCTGAACTGACTACACAAAGATGAAAAATTTAGAACCTACCCTAACAGTGTGTTATAGAAACTTTTCAATGTAAAACGATCTTTTGTGGCCAAAATTTTGTAAATTTGATTTGAAGTTCATAGGTTATACTTTGGTGAACTAAGTGCTAATGTAATTGCCAAAAATTAGCAATGGCCCTTAAAAAATATTTGAAAAAACGTCTTTTAGCACAAAAGCAAATAATTTCACTAACGGACGCGGCAAACGTAAAGAAATGAAGAAACAGAGATAGAAGTCGGAGAAGATGGACTCACTGTTCGCGGTGCCGGCGAGGCTGCCATTGGAGAGATAGTCATATATCACAAGCTTCTCATCTTCTCCCCAATAAAACCCACGAACCCTCACCAAATTTGGGTGCCTAATCTTCGCAATGGCCCTCACTTGGTTCTCGAAATCCCTCATTTTCTCCACCACACTCTCTCCAATCCTCCTCACCGCCAGCGCCGTCTTGTCTTCCAACACCGCCTTGTACACAATGCTTGAACCACTCGCACCCAACACATACGCCGATGCCTTCAGCAACGTCTCCAGCTCAAGCTCCGGCTCCCCGTCCATGGTTATAAGCACACCACGCTTCGAGTTGTTTCCAACGTTTTGAGCATTTGCGTGGTCATCGTGGTCGCTGTCTGAGCTGGTTGCTTCCGAAGTCTCTTCGCCTTTGATCGTGAGGCATGACCATGATGATGGTTTTGTTGCAGCTACCTCTATTTTAGTGGCAGTGTCTGGTTTCTTCTCCGGGTGGAACGATGAAGTAGAACTTTGGTTGAGGTTGTCTGATCTCTTCCTGACTTGGTAGACGTAGAGAATGACCAGTCCTATGATGGCTATTCCGGCTAAGTCCCCGACTACGATTCCTGTGATTGTGACCGGTTTTAGCCCGGTTTGGGTTTTGTTCTGAGTTCCAGCATTTGGTGTGCTGGATGTGTTTGGTTCCGGGTTTGAGTCCAGTGTTTTGGGAATGGCTGCGATAGCTGGAGAAGTTGAAGTCACATTTGGAGGATTAGATAGTGTAGAAGGAATCGGGCAAAGATTCTTCAATGGCTTGCCGCAAAGTTCACTATTTCCTGCAAACTGCTCTGTTTTCTGGTGGAGCAAAGCTTGCGAATCCGGGATTGGTCCGGTTAAGTTGTTGAAGGATAGATCAATGGTTGAATTCGATGACATATGCTTCGCAAACTCCGGTGGCATTTTCCCCCAAATCTTGTTGTAAGAGAGGTTTAAGTAGCGTAGATTGTTTCCACCGAAACCAAGAGGCAGAGAACCGTTGAGGAGATTTGAAGAGAGATCTAAAACCTCAACGGAATTGAACCCAGTTGGAACATTACCAGTGAAGTAGTTGCTTCTCAGAGAAACAACAGTGAGGTTTTGCAGAGAAGTGAGATTTTGAGGGACTTTTCCGGCCAAAGCATTGTCGGAAATGTTGAGAAGCCGAAGGCTTTTGAGATCACCAATGGACTGAGGAAGCTCACCGGAGATGTCATTGTTTGAGAGAGAAAGCACCTGAAGCTCAGAAGCATTGAGAATGGTTTTAGGCAGAGACCCGTTGAAGAAGTTGTTGGAAAGATCGAGATGGACAAGGTTTTCAAGCATTCCCAACTCTTCAGCTATAGAACCCAAAAGCTGTCTACTTGGGAGGACCAAGCTTGTGACTCTGAACATGTCAGTGGTTCCTGGGTTTCCAAGCTGGCTGCATGTGACTCCACTCCATGAACAAGGCGTTTCATCCTCATAGTTCCAGCCTTCCAGGACAGAAAGTGGATCACTGAGAATGGAGTACTTGAAAGCAAGCAAGAAAACTCCATCTGAGTTGAGTGATAATGAAGGCACTAGAAGAAGCAAAAGGGAGCACCAGAAACTGAGAACTTGTGTTTTGGAGTTCATGGTTTCTTGAACTGGCTGAGCATGCTGGGTTCTACAAGCTCAGGGAGTACAAAAAGTGCTGTGAATGTGAGAAAGACAGAAGAAGAAGAGAACAGAGATGGTGACCAACTACAGAATGTTGTTTTGGGTCACCAAATCTAAGGATTAAAGGGACGCTAGCTGGGTTTAAGTTGCTTGAAGGGTCATGAATAATGAAGGTTGGTAGCAAGGAAAGGATTCCAAGCAGTTGATAATGATGAAAGGAATTAAAACTTAACCAAAGAGGGGAATGACAACAAGAGGACTGGGTTGTGGGTCTCTGGCAAATCTGTGTAAAACTTGTGGTAAACTATTTTCTTGGATATAAGGGAAGGAGGAAGAGGAATCTTGTTGCTGCTATCAGACAAGGGACAACCAAGTGAGTTGGAGCCCATAACAGGTTGCAGAGGAACTTAATCTACCTCCCTCATGAGCATTCACATGGAAATTTGATCCTCATGTCCTGGCTTTTTGGGGATTTTTTTTCTTTCACAAAAGGAGGATTTGGGAAATTGTCCCGTTGTAATATTGCATCATTCACAGCCTCTTTTTATTCTTGACCCTTTTCTGTGTGTCTGGTTTCTTCACTTTCTTGTGTAATTTCAGTCCTCTAGCTAGAAGTCCAGTTTGTCTTCTTCCTCAATAAACCTCCTGAGTACATATATGGTCTCTGTCAATCACAAATATTTCTAAAAATAAATTCTTACATCTTGTATTATTCATTTTTCAACAAGCATTTCGGATTCTATTGAATAAAACATGAAAGACTAGTCTTGCTCCAATAGACACATCTCAATCTAAATAGCCGGTTTTTCAGCCGCCATTACTTGCGCCACACGGCTACAGTGCAGTTTCTCTAGACTCGTATATAAATGAAATCTCTATAAACGATCAAAACTTAAAAAAAACAGAACAATTACAATTGTGAACACTCTTTGAGACTTGTGAAATGTTCCTTTTCGCCAAATAGTTTAGAATTATTAAAGTAGCAAGGCTAGATGGAATTACTGGAATAGGAAAACATTTACATTATGAATTTAAGACTGCTATTTTGGATACTATTGGGGAATGACTGCACTACGAAATTATTGACACATTTCTATATCTATGACAGATGAAATTTTTATTTGTACAATAGTACAGTCAGTGCAACATGGGCAAGAAGACATTTTTAATTTCTTAGTCATATGGGAGTCGGTATTTTTACTGCTAGTATGGTGCATATGCTAAAAAACTACAGTTTTGACAAAAAAACTACAGGTTGCATGATCAATTGGACTACCGGAGGAGTTGGTAGCACAGTTTGCTTAAAGCTCGGACCAGAACTGGAAAAATAAGAAAGGGTTAAAGCTCATAGGGGAGCTGCTTTACTTTCCAACGTTTCCATTCATGCATTGAGCTACTCCAATAACCGTTGTGCTCACTAAAATTTCCAGTAAAGCTACTCCGCTCACTACTCATCAGCTTTCCCCCTTTTGACTAATCTACTCCTTCTCTAAGCTCTTATTCCCCATTATTCTAATGGTAGCTTCTTATTAGAAAAGTTAGGCCGTTGTTGCTGATGTATATAGGGGATATATACATGAGAATGGTTGTTGTTGCTGATGTATAATAGGGGATATATATGAGAAAATTTTAAGAATGGTATACGATAAATAAGTGAAGTTAAATTAAAGATAACATAGTTTATGTAATTTTAAATTCGTACGACGTTTTGAACTAGATCCAATAATAGTATATTTCGTTAACCCCTCATTAACAGTGTATGCCATTCTCAAATAATAGACAAGTTAAATTGGTTTTCCATATGTTAACCCTAATCTCATTTCTTTTCTCAAAAACGGAAAGAACAAAAAAATCTTTGTGGTCAATTGATGTCTCCACATATTCACTTCCATTTTTATTGAAATCTCAATGTAACTCCCTCAGTAACAAAGTTGAAAGCTTGTTATTGAAAACAAACACAGTTGAAAGCTTACTTTAAATGGAATACAGGAAAGGCGACTTGCAGGCTGATGCTCTGGAACGCGAATGCTGACAGCACCTTAAACAACACCGACGTGCCTTTGTTGTGCATGAAGACGATGCTCATCTTGAAGGGCCAGTCAGTTTGGGGAATGATGGGCTCTTGGGCCAGCATCATGAACCGGGCCACGTTGCTCGAGTCGTCCCAAATTCCATATGTCAAGATGTCCACCCCGTAGAGATTGGCGATGCATATGCTCGCAATCGCCAATGTGTCGCAGAGGTTGTTTGCCGCAATGGACTTAGTGGCGTCGACAGTGTTATCAACGACCTCGCGCCAGACGATGAGTCCGAGCTTGGTGAGTGTGAGCTCGTACTAGGCCAGGACCCGGAGGTGTGAGATGACTCGGGTCAAGTAGTCTTTCTGGGCCCCCAGGAGGGGAGACTGGTTTGTCGTCAGAGGAAGAGGGGGAGAGCTTATCGATGGGGACTAGTTCGAGGTCAACAAAGGTCTTGTGGTCGTTGACGACGACGACGTGGTTTTCAAAGCTGTCGGGTTTGTCGAAGGACTGCTGCTGGGAGGAGGCGACCTTACTGTGCGCAGGAGCTCTGCCGGTAGAGAATGGCAGTGTGTACATAGTAAATTGGTGGAGAAAGTGAGTGACGACTTTACACCTATAAATTTAATTATAAAGTTTGAAAGTAAGGGAGGGGTTAAATAAATATATTGATATTGGGTCTGAGTTCAAAACATCATGTGTTGATTTCATATTGCAAAAATTTTGTTACTCTTAATTTAGAGTTAACCATTTATCATGTATTATTTTTAAAAATTTCCTATATTCTAATCTCATTGTGTTAAGTCCAACCTGAATTCTATAATATTTGGTATGTCGACCATGGTTTCTGGTATAATCATATGTATGTATGCAGCCTTATTGATGGCATGCTTTTCATCTGTGCATATATAAAATTAGGGTGAACATATGGCCTTTGTCCTAGGTCATATACTCTGTTCTTGCTGATAAAATTGTTTAGGTCTTCAACCGATGACAGCTAGCTATATACTCAACTGCTTGCAGCTAGCTGATGCAGCTTGGGAATTAGTTTGTTTTTCCCTTCCCATATTGAGAATGTGTTCTTGAGAAAATATCAATCATGGAGACTTGATTCCCTGGAAATGGGGTAAGCGAAACCCTAGCTACTACTACTTTTTTGGGTGGTGTCTTTCCTTAGACCCAATTATACAAAATGGATACATGTAGACTAAGGGAATGTGTTTGCGATATATGTCTAGTCACAATCCCTGGGTAGAGAACTTGGAGAACTTCTGAACTTATACTACTAGGGTCACCACGTGTGTGTATATATATATAAATAATTTAAGGAACGGACTCCTCATGCGTGCAACACCCATGTAGAATTGTAGATCCATCAAGCAAAGGATAATTGCTCATTATCCAATTAACTACTATACGGAGCTCGTATCATTTAGTCTTCCTCTTCACCGCGAAGTACCTGATCTTATCCTCCTTTCACTCCTCCGCATAGCCAATTACAACTCGAGGAGAAACTTCTTAGGTTAGGTTTGGGAGAGCTTATAAGCTCGTTTGTTTTTAAGCACCAAAGGTTTTAGTGTTTGGTAAGTCTAAAAATAAGTTACTTTTGAAAAAAGTATAAAGTGTTTTGAGGGAAAAAGAAGAAGCTGCAAACACTCACCTTCTGTTTATAAGCTAAAAATCAACTTAAATCTTATAAGCCCAGCTCCACCAAATCCACCCTTAATCATGCATGTTTTCGCTATACATAAGAAACCACTTGGACTTACACCACTATTAATTATAGAGGCTAATTAACCAACCTAGTCAAAACTACAGTGTCTATTTGAATAAATTTGAATTAAAAGACAATATTGTCCTTAAAATTTATTAAGGACTAACTCTTATCTTTCTCATTCTTTCAGATCAGATCAGAAAAACTCTCTCTCCTCTCTCTTTCTCTTAAATCTCCGAACTCTCTCTCTCTCAATTCTTTGACCACTGACTTCATCGGCCCGACGAAGGATGCCGCCGCCGCAAAAACTATCTAACATGGACGACTCCGCGCATTTCGATCTCTCTTTCTCTCTAGAAATTTGCTTCCTCCGTCGTCGATTAGTCTGATTCAACCATTACGGCCAAATCGATGTTGTTGCGTGCCTCACCAGTGACGTCCACGCCGATCAAGTCCAGTGAGCTCCTCGTCAATCATAGTTGGCGCCGCCGTCGTGGAGGATTCGTGGAGGGTAAGTACTTTGGTTTTCTTCTCTAGCTTCTCAATCTTCGCCGTTGAGGAGGAGCTTGAGAGCTTCGACCTGTCCTTAATGTCTTGATTTATTGTCGTGAGTTGTTTTATTGTAGTGAGCTCCGGTCATGGCTCATGTTCGAAGTCGTAGTTCAGCAATTTTTCAGTTATTGTGCTAGTTTTGATGGAGATGTTATCGTCCATATGCACTTGATCTGCTACTAAAGTAGAGTACAAATCAAACCTGAAGTTTGCAGTAGCAGGGGCTCACATGACTGGAGATATCAGGCAGTAGGTGAAAACGATCTTGTTTTGTGAAAACGACCTAGGACACCTGGACGTCTTTATTTAGAACAATTCTTGTTTGTAATGTGGGATTTCTCTACTCCAACACGTCCTTTCACGTGCAAGGTCTGCACGTGAATCTATGTCACCCTCTTCACTCATACACCAACCCTCACGTGCAAACTGACTCAAGGATTTAGCACGTGGACATATGTCTAAACCAATCCGACCGCCAACTCATCCCACATCACACTTGGTGACAAGGATTTAGCACGTGTAAATATATCACACCAATCTAACCAACCAACTATTGAGACACAATTGGAGAGGAACCCGCTCTTACACCAAGTCAAACAGCGACAAGCGTGACCCGTGGATCAACCTTACACCAATACTATCACAACTAAACCACCTTTAAGGTGTTGAGTTTTAATCACAAAAGACATATGTACAATTATGAATAATTCACTCACATATAAGTTATATTTTATTTGTCTTGTTTCTGTGTGGGATCTCTCATCTCCAATATATATCTTGTTCGGTTACTCTCTTACAGATAAATGCAATGCTAATACAAATTGTACTCAAGGCATCTCTAATAATTGCTCTAAAATCTAAACCTATATTTAAATTTTAGGTCACTCAATCCTATAATTATTTATATAGGTTTTGCATCTTCAACCAAAGAAGCAAAATCCAAACCTATTTGATCATTTCATATCATTATTTAATAAAATATGACAATGACATGCATCAATTCACTCTTAAAAATTATAGGTTTTGGTCCAATTTGGTTGAGTGAAAATAGAACACATTTTAGGTAAATCCTATTTTAGCTCAACTTTGTTACTGAGTAGGAGATAAGATTTTACAAATCCTAAGCTTTTTATAGATTTTAAACCAAAAATTAAAGATGCTATGTTACATAAGCGAAAACTGTATATGTTTTAACTTTTAAAGTTAGACTATTCTTTCATATAAGTCTAGAGGTACTGATGCCCAAAACTGCACATTGCTCTTCAATAATGTAAGTTATCGATTAGAATATAGGAGATTTGAAGAGCTGGTGTATCTTTGCATGAGGAGTTATGGAACAAGGTGTGGAAGCTACTTCGAGAAATGATGTCCACCAGGCCATTTGATGATTCCGTGAAGAATAATTTGTCCGATAACTGTATCAAATCAACAATGAAAGACCAAAATGATAAGATTCTAGCTAGCTAGTACAATATCCAACTATATTAATCTAGGACGTACAGTCATTTTTTTAAAATTAGTTTTGAGTAACCATGATTTGTCCAGGTAGCTTAGTTTGTCCTGAGTATGTTGTGAGAATCTGATTTAATAGGCCAGCTTTTGAGTTTCAAATCATTGGTGATATATGATATAAAGCATTTTGTTTCCAGTGGCACGAGTTTGGACAACCCACTTTTGCTAGGTAAAAAGGTGGATCATGATTCATGAGTTCAAGTGCACAATAATATGCATGTTTGGTATGCTATATAAATTAAACCTTTGCCCGTGATCATTTGGTGGATGTGTTGGGATTCAATAATACAATCCGGTTTAGTGGTCCTTCATCGAGAATTCTTGTATATGATTTCGTAAAATGCTTACAGTGTATACAATTGGATTCTAATTTCCAGCTCAACAAAGCCAGCTGCTGCAGGGATGCATTATCTGCATTCTGCGCCCTCGATCTCAAGTTATTCTGTGCATGAATTGCAGATGAAGCTTTGCCTTTCATAAGCAACACGCTATAGCCGCCATCATTTCTGGTACTTAGATGTCTTTGTGAAAGAGCCATGCCCAACCAAGGTTCTCAATGTTGCTGTTACTCTGATGCCCTCTGTAGGCCACTGACCATTTGGAAAAATATGGTTGCTGCTAATGCATTTAACTAGGAGAAAGGGTTCAGACTAATTAAAAGAAAATATAGTGAAGAAAATTTGGTGTTGTGATCAGTGGTGGTGGACGCAGGAAAATATTTCCATAGGGGCATGTTTTATAGAAACAAATTTTCACCAAAATTACAATAGCATATAACTTCATGTAACTAAAAGAAAAAGAAGAAAAGAATAAGGACTTCTAAATATATAGATGAAAGTGCATTAAGGTATAATGTAAATATATCTCATACAAAGACTAAAGACTCATGCTAAGCTCTTCAACTTAGAAAAAAAACAAAGAAATTTAAGGATTTCAGGACAATCATGTCTTGTGATTTTAAAGATTTTTGAAAAATAAATGAAAAGAATGGAGAATATAAAAGGTTTAGTCTTTTGGGCGTGAATCATGATCTACGGAATCACATAATTATATCAATGTTAGTACATTCGTTTGGTCAACGTACTTTGACTCCTTTCAGACTGGCTATAATCGCCACATCCATTTCAAATAAGACTTCAAAAGTCAAGACAGCTGCAAGAGCTGGGCAACACAGTCAACCGTGGACCAAACCAATTTGCGACGTTCCCATACGCACGTCACCAAGAACCGCTAGTTATGTAGATTGTGGGGAGCCAGTCTCACATCAAAGGTAAGTTGGGAATTAAGCATTTCTCTTCATATATAAAGGTAACTCTATATGCTTCTAAATATATGTACTTTTTACCGTATAATTGTTACTCTGCCCAGTTACTGACTTAGACATCGGAGTGTTAAAGACCGTCATACGCGGTCTCATTCTCTGACGCCCGTTTGCTCTCATTTTGCAGATAAATGTTCGTCACAAGTCATAATGATCCCTATTAAACTTAGTCTGTGGCGTAGGAGTGTGATCATCCATAGAACCGCTTAATTACTACACAAACAATCATATAGACACACCAAAGTGAAGTGGGATATGGGGAAACATGGTTAAGAGGGAAAGGGAAAAAAATTAAAACAAAAAACAAAAAATGTTAGTGGGAGTAGTGGTCCTCACTACCCCTACATGTGTCCGTCATTGTCGTATTATTCAGATGAGATAAGAAGTGACCTCTGACATATATGTCGAAACCGATATTTTAATCTTTAAACACCTTAAATGTTATCCGTGGCTTTCTCTATAGATGAATTCATACATAAAATAACATAAACAACTAGTATGCAGTTACACTCCCACTTAGTGTCACTGCACTTCAACTTCACTGTATATGTTTATGTGTGTATATGGTTTCTTTGGTTATTGATAACCATGCTATGAGAAAAAATATTATTGTTCTATCATACTTTTTGCTTAGTGTTTATAGTCTGCACAAAATATAATGTCAGTGAGATATTTTATGGAGGTGATATCCAAAAGGGTCATATCAATAGTTAGCATGAGGACTAACAGGATGTCGAGTGACAATGTTGTAATGAAGTGAAATTTATAGTTCGAGGTACTTTGGTTTGGGATTTGAAAAAAGTTTGAACATAAAATTTATTTGAAATGTCAAAATAAATTAAACACGCTTGACGCCATATTTTTTATGAGGTCTTATGAATTAGTTATGGGAGTTGGTCCTCCTAGGCTTTTTTATGTTTCATCATGTCAAGTGTGAATTTTCCCAATATGTTTTATAGAGGAGCACCTGGTGTCAGAATCTTTGCCATTCTACGTGACAGCCTTTAAGGGGCACTAATCGAGTCTTTCCTAGAACCCTTGAAGAATAAATGAATCGGGTGTATGCCGCCAAAAAGGGGTGGTCTGCGTCTGCATGAGTCAGGAAGTCTCATGGAATGATATTGTGGTCCCATGTTGGTGGCAAAGTTTGTATGTGAGCGGTCCTTATGCCATCGACATGGGCGAACGTGTGGGCTAAAGAAATATATGGCGAAACCTCGTGGTGCTCATTGGTCACGAAGCAAGCAATGCAGACATGAGTTTGGGTTCAACCTTGCCCAAAGAGAAGAGTTGCCAACATGCACAGAAGCAGTGGCGTAGCTAGGAATTGCAGATGAGTGAGGCATATAAGTAATAATCAAAATAATAAAAAATAAAAATAACATTAATAATATTTATATTTAAATTTAAATTTCTATCTATTACAACGATAATTGCCCTCACAGATCTTTCATATTTTAAAATCGTTGCATAATAGTTTCATCTTTTATACTAGTAAAACTGTATTTCTCAATATATGAAATCAAACAATCATTCATGAACTAGTCACCTATTCGACTAGAATTCTTCATCAAAATTTTTTTTAACATTTTTGTATTGGACTTAGAATTCTATTGCGAAGAGGAATGATAAAAGTATGGATACACTACTAGCATAAATATCATAGCCGACGAAATAAAAAAAATAGGCCTACGAAAAAAAATTTCGTTGGCTAAAGTGTACTTAATTTGAGTTATTTAATGTTGATTTTGAGTTTTATTTGAGTTGAATTAATGAATTTTAAGTGTGATTGAGTTTATCGATTTTGATTTGATAATATATATGAAGTTGTTGTTAATAAGTTGTCAATTTTGATCGAGTATATATATACATGTTAATTAATTTAATTATAATATTTTGTTGATGCATGATATGAATTAATTAAGTTGTTGATTATGATTTTGCATTGTGATGATTGATGTGTTGATATATAATATTGTTATGTAATTAGTAATTAATATATATATGTAAAACATATATATATATATAGATAATTATTAATTTTTTATTAATTAATTGTTGTAGAATACAAAATGATTTGAAATTTTATATATGGAATTCATTAATTAGATAGTTATACATATATATTTTGTTATATTTTCAAGATATGGATAAGAGTTGGATTTCGCTTCCAAAATGAGACAAAAGATACCGTAAAGGAGTTATTAGTTTTATTGAATATGCGTTGGCTAATACTAACAGGAATACAATTTTCTATTGCCCGTGCACGACATGTCAGTGTCGCAACGATATGCATCAATTTACGATTTCAAAGTATGACAGCACCTGAAGTATGAGAGAAGTACACATGTTGGATATATCACGGTGAAACATCATCAGGGAGTCCGCATGATCATGGACAATTTTCTGAGACGGGCAGTACATCTTCACTGCTACAAGCTGTTATGAAGATGACCTGTTCGTTTTTGCCACATCGGTAAAACAAGTGTTTTATCTTGATGACCTTGTTAAGGGTGACGCATGAAAAGTAGTCAACCTTGTGCACCCTCGAAACATTTACCGGGCAGCTACACTTGGAGAGGCCGGAGACGAGAAAGAAGATGTTGCGTATTAAGAACCCAGCGTAATAGGTATTCCTGACTCCTCTACAATTTGCCTTAATAATTTTAAAGCGGGTCTTTCGGTTCGAATTCGTGATCTAGACGCAAGGCTTATTGATGTTGATCCAAATCAAAAAACAAACAAAGACTCTGGTGATGAGGAAATGCATAGATTGACAGAAATTAATTCTAACACCGAAAAAGACTCATCAGATGATTCTGATTACGAGTCTTCTTAGTTTGAATTTGTAATACAAATTGATGTGTTTTATATGCTACAAGATGTTGAATTCATATTTTTGTTGAATTTTGGTGATATATGAATAGAAAATTGGTATGGTTTACATTAAACAACCTGTTTTTTATTGTATTTTTTTAGTTTTAGCCGACGAAAATAGCCTGTTTCGTCGGCTAAAACAATCTTGGCCGACGAATACCCTAATTTTTCGTCGGTTATAGTTAAATAAATAAAATAATAATTTTATACCACTGGTTGCATCTCATTGATTTGAAACTATTTTCAGTTAAAGATCCTAGCAAAATATGTAATTTAGACGGTCAAATGATCGTTTCCGTGCGTTTAGAGGTTTGACTTACGGGATTGACCATCCGGATCGAGTCCTTAACGTTGTCACTTGATGAAAATTTTTCATATACATATTTCAACATAATTATGATATCTGACGGTCGGATTTTTGTTTCTCAAGTTTGATATTTGTTTCTTAAGAAACGACCAGATTTCTAACAAGGCAAATATATATTTTTACAATTGTGATATTATAAATCAATGGAAATTATATTCAACATGGTATCAACCTAAACATTGATCCTTACTTATAATTCCACCTATTTTTCGAGTGTTTCAATTCCTTCTTTCGTCATTTTCTTCTCATCTTTCCTCATCGTTGGTGATCCTGCCTTCTCCTACCTCAGTTATAGTCCCAAAATCAGCGTATTCCTTGTCCTTCTCTCCTTCTAATCTGGTTTTCATTCAATTTCCATGGTCCAAATCCTCATTCCACTCCATCATCCTACATTTCTTCAGTTTCATATTCTTAGATTCAAGTTCGCATCTCTCTACAAACTATTTTCACCATTTTTTAAAAAAAAACCCTATTCTCGTGCAAATGGCTCTTAGCAACTTCAGTACATGTCAATCAAAGCAACATGTTGCAACTCCATTTTTCCAGCAGCAACACAATGTCCCTACCTCTTCATTTCCTCAATGGACAGTGCCCCATAATACATATGGACATATCCCTATTGTCCCATCTGCTGGTGTCCATTATGCATTTGATCCAAATTGGTACCCGGACCCGGGTGCCACCATCACATAATGTCTATACCTGTCAACAATCCACAATCGTATGTTGTATCTCATGGTGTTTATATGGATAATGGAGACTCAATGTCTGTTTCTCATACTTGTAACATTTCAATTTCATTGGGCTCTTTCATTTTCTCTCTCCAAATTGTCTCCCATATACCGTCAATTTAAAGGAATCTTTTATCTGTTGCTCAAATCACCAAGGAAAATCTAGTTTTCTTTCTCTTTGCTCCTGATTTTTATCGAATTTATTGCTTATGTATTGGTCGTCTTTTGTTTCAGGACCCTTGTAAAGATGGACTTTATCCGCTCAATCTATCTAGTATCTCTCCTCCACCACAAGCTCTCGCGTCTATTCATTCTTCCCTCTGACAGAATCGTTTGAGACATCCATCTTCTAATGTCCTAGCTCATATAGGTTCTTCTCTTGGCTCTAAATTATCTTCTCATTCTTTTTGTCGTGATTCCTCCACGAAAAAAGAATGAGCTCTCGCGTCTATTCATTCTTCCCTCTGACATAATCGTTTGGGACATCCATCATCTAATGTCCTAGCTCATATAGGTTCTTCTCTTGGCTCTAAATTATCTTCTCATTCTTTTTGTTGTGATTGTGCGCTCAGCAAATCTTGTCAATTACCTTTCTCTTCAACTCAAACTTTTGCTCTATCTCTTTTTCAAATCATTCATAGTGATGTTTAGATGTCTCCCTGTTTATCATTTAGTGGATTCAAATATTATGTTCTCTTTACGGATGAGTATTCTCGTTATACTTGGGTGTCTCCTATGCGTTAAAAAAATGAGGTCCTAACTCATTTTCAAACTTTGGTTGTCATGATCCAAAAATAATTTTTAAGGTTCTGTAAAATTTCTTCAAAGCGATAATGGAACCGAATATGTTAACAATGTTTTTTTCTCACTATTGCAAGTCGTTGGGTATCCAACAACGTTTTTTTGTCCTCATACACCCCAACAAAATGGGCATGCTGAGCGTAAGCATCAACATATTGTCACATTGGCACACACTCTGCTCTCCACATCCGGGGCCTCCCAAGATCGTTGGGCTGAAGCAGTCATCACCTCTGTTTACCTTATTAATCTTCTTCCTACTTTCACCCTTGCTTGGGACACCCCTCACACTCGTCTCTATGGTATTCCTCCCTCGTATTCCTCAATTACAGTCTTTGGTTATTCTTGTTATCCTCATCTTCGGTCGTATGTTTCAAATAAAAATTCGAGTCGTAGTTAATGTACTAAAACT
This sequence comes from Comarum palustre, assembly GCA_951800085.1. NCBI lineage: Eukaryota > Viridiplantae > Streptophyta > Magnoliopsida > Rosales > Rosaceae > Comarum > Comarum palustre. The sequence goes on along the minus strand of OX637579.1, from coordinate 3,091,053 downwards.
CGGCCTAATCAGTGACTAGTCGGTAGTCGGTCGATCACCGAGGTGATTTTGGTGTAGTCGGGTGGAAGAAAAATCGGGAAAAAATTAGGCTAGTCGGGAAAAAATCGGCCTAATCAGCCCAGTCGGCTCAACTCAGATTAGATCAAAAAAAAATAAACGACGTCGTTTAACTCATTTTGACTCGGTCAAAACTCAACCTAATTCGAGTTTAATATTGTAATATTTTATTGACTATTTTTATTATTTTGGACATTATATTATTTTTTACAAAAAATATATGTTTAAAAAAAATAAATCCAAAAATTAAAAACCGAGTACTCACTGAGTACTCCCCCGACTACTCCTCTACTCGCTAGTCCCCGAGTAGTATCGAGTGTGTTTTCATCGGCTATAGTCCACAACACAAAGGTTATTGATATCTTAATCCTACCACTAATCGTGTCTAGAGATCTTTTATTTAACGAAACACATTTTCCTTACAAACATTTGAAGGTGAGACTCATGCGAGTTCATTTCGTTGTTTAACCCCATTAATGTTCCTCCTACAGCAGCGCTTCAAAACAACAGAAGTGGGCCTCAACCTAATGACTCAGGCCCAATTTCCTCTTCTGACCCCGAGGCCCAAGCTCAGGGTACGGTCTCACCCTCTACTCCATGTCGCAGAATCGACGAGCACAAATATGCCTTCGTCTTCTGTGTTCCTCTCCGATCTCCCACAACCGGCGACTCTCTTTCTGCCGTTGCGAATTTTGCTCTGTTGTCGGTTCCCACCTCCGATCCTCCTTCTCTCAACACGCATACTCCACCTGCAGCATCGACTTCCCCATCAGACATCTTCACTAGTCCGATCCACAACTCATCCTCCACACCCTCTTCTTTTCGAGTCTGCCGGCGAGGTCTCCTTGCTCCCTCCAGTTGTCACAATCGGCCTATGCTTCCTCAACAATCCTTAATTTCAGAATTGTCTGCCCTACCTCCCTCGTTGTCCTCCCCACCGCTGCCTATCCAACCCGGCGTCACGCACCCTCAGTCTAATTTAGAACTCACAACGGTGTTAGAGCAGCAGCAGGTCCAACCTCGACCATCCGACACAGCTCCCCCGTCTATGACCATTACTCATGCGTTGCACCAACTATCCAGGCTCAACCCACCCACGCCATGAGGACCAGGCTTCGCGATGGAATCATTAAACCTCGAATCCGTATGGATGGCATTATCAAGTATCTAATTCCAAAAGCTCTTCTTACCATAATTGATGAAGTTGAACCCACAGGTTACTCTCAGGCTTCTAAGAAACCAGAATGACGTGCTGCCATGGTTGACGAGATTAATGCTTTGTTGAAGAATGAAACTTGGTCTTTGGTTTCTCCTTCTCCCTCTTAGAACACAGTTAGATGTAAATGAGTCTTTCGAGTGAAGCGCAATCCAGATGGTTATATTGATCATTTCAAGGCTTCCCTTGTCGCCAAAGGTTTCCACCAACAACAAGGTATTGACTATTCTGAAACTTTCACCCACGTTATTAAGCCTCCTAGCATCCGAATAGTGATCAGTATAGTTGTCTCTCATGGTTGGTCACTTCGACAATTAGATGTAAAAAAATGTTTTTCTCCATGGCCTGGAAGTTTAAATGACTCAACCTCCTGTCTTTGTTGATCCCTCAAGATCTAATCATGTATGCAAGCTGAAGAAGACGCTTTATGGTCTGAAACAAGCTCCTCAGGCTTGGTTTCAGCGAATGCATTCTTTTTTGATATCTATTGGGTTTCATCAAAGCTTAGGAGACTCTTCCCTCTTCATATTTAATTATGGTCACAACATCATATATTTCTTGTTGTATGTTGAAGACATCATCTTGGTTACAGGTAGCAATGATCTTCTCCTTGAAAGTTTCATTGCTACTCTTGGCAGTGATTTTGATATCAAGGATCTAGGGCCGCTACACTATTTCCTTGGTCTACAAGTTCATCAATTCTCTCATGGGGTTCATCTAAACCAGGTTAAATATGTGCATAATCTTCTTTCTAAGAATGAAATGTTGCTCAGTAAGCTTGTCACCACTCTTATGTCTACTAAAGATACACTCATAGCCAATCTTGGTTCTTTGTTTGATAATCCCAGAGTTTCGAGCCCTTGTTGGTGCATTGCAGTACCTCACAATTACTATGTCAGATATAACATTCGTTGTTAATTCGGTTTCTCAGCACATGAGTCATTCTGGTATATCTCATCTTGTTGTTGTGAAACGCATTATGCGTTATGTGAAAGGAACTCTAAGTCATAGTCTATACTTTGCTCCTCAACATCAGCATGTACATCTTTCTGCCTATTCTGATGCGGATTGGGCAGATTGTCCTAACTCTCGTCGTTCTGCATCTAGTTACTTAGTGTACCTTGGTTCAAACTTAATTTCTTGGTGTTCTAAGAAACAGCCCACCATTGCACGTTCAAGTTCTGAGTCAAAATACTGCTCTCTTGCTCATGCATGTACAGAAACTAATTGGCTTGGTTATCTACTTTATGAGCTTGGTGCCAATGTTAAGTTTCCTATCTTATTGCACTGTGACATTCTCAATGCCATCTACATAGCCTCCAATCCAGTATTTCACACTTGCACCAAATATATTGAGCTTGACTACCATTTTGTTCGCGAAAAAGTAGCCCTTGGAAGTCATCTAGTGTGCTAGATTCCTTCTATTGAACAACATGCTGATTTACTCACCAAACCACTCTACAAGACCCGACATCTTCTTTCCAACAAACTTGTCCATCCATAGCTGCCAAGTTTGAGGGGGATGTTAGACAACCCGAATCTTCTACTCAAACCAAGCCATTTGATTCTCCTCCCATAAAGAATTTATACGCTGTTTTGATTTTGTGCTATCAATCCTATCAATTGTATTTACTGTTTTTCATACCTAGTCTAGAATGGCTACTATATATTTGTACAATTGTGATATTGTAAATCAATGGAAATCATATTCAACAGTTTCTAATACCTCAATTTCTAAAGCTCAACCTGAACCTATTAAGCAAAATTGTATACTAGATATAGTTTGGAGCACATGCAATATATGTGAGCCATATTTCACAAATGAACCCAATCTCTTTATCATCTTGGGGAACCTCATATACAAGCTATCAACAACCATGCTCAGACATGTCCCCTCGGGGACATCCGATAAAATTGGAACGAAACAACCATGCTCAGACATGTCCCCTCGGGGACATCCGATAAAATTGGAACGAAACAACCATGCTCAGACATGCTAGATAGATATTGTTTCAAACTTAAACTATCAACATCCCTCCTGCCAATGCATACTAGACGTCCCAATTTTGCAGGTTATATGACATATAATTAGTGACACCCTCAAAAATTATGAGTCATTCTGTACCATGATTCAAGGTGTCTTTAAAATGCTAGTCCAAAATCATCCGAGACAATTTCTTCTTCACATGATCCATAAGCAGTTCAATTAGCTTAGCAAAATGAGCAACCTCTACAAAGACAAATTTTACCACCGAATTGATCATACTACTTCTAGTTTGAATATGAAAACTTCCTAATTCACTTTCTAGTTTAGTTTTCTCTAGTATCTTATACACACCATAGATTCTAAATGATAAAATTATATACATACATTCTTCTTGCATAATTTGTTATCCAAACACACCCAATTATCTTCAAGAGACAAAACCATTCCTATAGAAATCAACATGTAGTAGGATTAGGATTAGGAATGGATATAAATAAAAATAACAAGATCAGTCAAATGGCATAAATCAAAGTAGCATGAATAGTCATGGGAATTGATCTCAAAGTGATTGCCTCCCATGAGCAAGGGATGACTGCTACTCATGCTACTTTGATTCAGATGGAGCTTTGGCCTGTAAAACCTGTGCCAGTTAGTTGCAGAGAGATATGATGAAGACAGGGTGCTTCCAACAAGCAACAGGTCACTCATTCACAAAAATTCTAAGGTCACTTGCGTTTGAGGATTTTAAAAGGGAACTTCTAGTTTATCAGCGTGAGTATACAGGCTAAGGGACTTGGATTTTACATTGGTTTTAGAAAATTAATCCGTCCATAAAGGAAACTGGGTTCTATTCCACTGTACTAAGAATGAAAACTCATGGTTAGTAAGTTAAATCATACATAGATCGTTATTAATAATCGTTAAGTCTAGTCATCTCCAAATAAAAAGGATTACAGACTCTGTTGAACAGACTCACACTCCTACGAGCAAGTAGCAACGACCATAAAGAAAGCTTCAAAACATTGACATAGCAATGAAATTTAATACTGGGCAAGATGATGTGAATTAGCTGACCCAAAATGCTTGAGGTAAGCATCAGCAAGCATCTGACCCAATTGCACTTGAGCCTTGGTGGTCAGGTGAAGATGATCATCCTTCAGCTCCAATCCCTTGGCATCCACACACACAACATTGTCAACCTTCATCCCCAATTGAACCTCCCTAATTTTCTCCAAGTACTTCTCACCACCGGAGCAAATAGCCACCTACAAAACATGAACATTCGACATCAAATGTTAGAAATTGAGTTAGAATTGTGCTAGCAAATTAAGTTCAAACCAACACTACTAATTACCGAAAAGACCTAACTTAATGGTGAACAATACTACATTACTGATCAAATATTTGAAATTGAGTTTGAGTGAGAGGACCAACCTGGATGACTGGAAGTGAAGGCAAGGCAAGGTCCTGGCGAACATTGTCAATGAGCCTAACCATGCTCCCGTGGTACGCATCAACATCATGCTGAGACGACGTGTCGCTCTCCCCCTGGTACCACAGCAGCCCTTTGATCTCTCCTCCGTTCTTCACGCTCTCACGCGCCCTCTTCACCATGTTCTCATACAGATGCTCCCCACGCGCCCACTCCTTGATCGCCGTGCCGCCGACCGCGCACGGCACAAGCCCAATCCTCCCCTCCACGCGCCCCCTCACCGCGTTGGCGAACGACATTCCAGGACCCACGCCGCACACCTTCCTGGCGTCGATGTCGGCGTGGAGAGGCTCACGCGCCGCCTCCCAGCGGAGGTGAGCGTTGAGGCGGAGGATCGAAGGGTCGGGCTGAGACTCCGACGGGACGACGCCGTCCCAGTGCTGGTGGTGGTGGTCACGGATCACGCCGCCCCGACCCGCCATGTTGCTCTGACCCGAGAGAATGAAGATCTGCTCCGGCGACGGTTCCATTTCCGGGTTTTTCAGGGGGAGGAGGACAAACGACGTGTCGCGTTTTGTTCTTGAAATGGGCGAGTTCTCGAGGTTAAAAGCGCTGTCCGCCAGCGAAGGGGGTGGGGCCCACCATAAGTTTTACGTGCAGCGGCGTCGTTTTTCCCGTCGTTTAGCGAGTCGCTCTTCTTCGGGTAGTGGAACAACGGTCAACAGAATCATCTCATGGTCAGAAGAAATGTAACCACGCAACATTAGGTCATCTTTAACCTTTGATTTAAAACTCAAATCTAAATTTAAAATTTACACAATCCCAACCTATATTTTGAAATCTAGCTGCATCTTCAACCCACAAACCTAAAACCTATAATAGGTTTAGGTTTTTACGTCTTCAACCCATAAACCTAAAACCTATGATAGATTTGAGTTTTTGCATCTTCAACCTATATAGTCAAAACCCATATATTTTTAATTTTTACAATTTTTATCCAATTTTAATATATATATATATATATATATATTATTTTAGCTTTTCTTAATTTTTAAATATTTTTTCTCTGATTTCTAAGATTTATTGAATGTAACTTTGAGTGCTTAATTATATTTACCGATTGAAATCAAGTCAGATTATATGTTGATGTTTTAAAACCTTAAGCAACGGCTAGTCAAATGAATGTTTCATCACATACCTTAGGGCCCACATATCAGCCACCAACAAAATGGTCCAAAGAAAAAGTCACGCGACAATGGGAGAACACGCGCTTATGTTGGACAATTTTTTTGGAGGGGAGGTGGCGTTTATCTCTCTGGCCATCATTGCGCGTGCTGCTTCTCTCTTCGAAAGGCAAGTGGGCTGAAGGGTCCACATGGCCAACTGAGTGAAAAATAGGTTTCGTAGTCAAAATGGAACGGGTTTTCGCTAACTGGATCAGCATTTTAAGTGGTGTAGAATTTTTATCGGTCTATTAATTAAATTTGTCGGTTAAGATGTCATCGGTAAGGACTCGTCGGCGATGACTTTAGCTGACGAAAATATAAATAGTTGTCACCTATAATTTAATTTTTAGCCGACGAATTTTATTTTTATATTTTCGTCGGCTAAAGTTTAAAACTAAAGCCGACTAAATATTATTTCGTCGACCATATTATGAGACTTAAGTCGACGAAAAGTATATAAAAAAATCGTCGGCTAAGGTATTTACTAAAAAAATAACTATAACCGACGAAAAATATTATAATTCGTCGGCAAAAACTTGAAAAAAATAAATAAATAAAAAATAATAATAAAACCGACGAATTATGTCGTATTTTGTCAGCTAAATACTACTATAGCCGACGAAATAGGCCAAATTTCATCGGCTATAAGTCCATTCCAGCAAAAAAATCCCTGAAATTTCTAAATTATCATTCCAAACAACCTGCAAATTACACCAAAACATCTTAAATTAAAACCAACAACACCATCAATTGTGACAACACGATTTTCATTAAAATATTTATAAATTGTTCATGAACACATAAAACTATAAAAATTAATTTACTACACAAAATCTATATCGTCTAAATTTATATCTACGCCAGGAGGAAGTTGCTGCTGAGGAGGTTGCGGCGGCTGAGGTAGCGGTACAGGCACAGGAATGGGCAGAGCCGGAAGTCCCTGAAGCTGAGCAGCTGAAAACTCCTGCAAGTACTGGAACATCTGCTGTTACTCCGCATGTTGGGTCACATATACGGCTGCATTATACTTTTGTAAGGCGGCAATATATGTTGTCTTGGCGGCGACATAGGCGGCATGCGCGGCAGCTTGAGCTCGCGTCTCAGCGGCAGCCTGAGCGGCTTGCTCCTCCCGTAGTCTCTGAACTTCCGACTCTAGCTGAGTCATTCTGCTGCTTGTCTAGGCTGCTTTTATTTGAAATCCTGGAGTGGTCTTCAGGACCCCTTAGCCCACATTCCCCAGGAGTAGAAGTTGTTTCCTCGCGGTGGGAATGTTGTGCTCATAATCCTCGCCTCAACCGTCGGATCTGAAGTGTCAATCCGGGACATGGCTTCGGACACCTCTTCCTCTTGCGTGTCTGGCCATTTCTCCCTCACTATAACAGTCATCACCTCGTCACTAGCCTGCATCACCTTCGCCTAATTGGATAGAAAAAAATAATTAATTAACATTTTGATATATATATATATATATATATATAAGTAAAAAAAAATTTAAAACGTAAAATGACTTACAATATCCTCTTGTGCGTCAAGATATGTCTTCTCGTACGTATAGACGTACCGGTTGACTTCTAGATGTTCTATGACGGCTTCGTCCATCAATGATGCGAACGGTCTAGAACCGGCATAATGGTTCCTTGTGTTGCATTGCCGGTTCTGAGCGTTCGTCCAGAAAACGGCCTACAAAGGAAAAAAATAAAATATTTAAACTTAAGCTCTTCAATCAAGGGTCTCAAATATACATAGAGACACTTTCCTGGATAATTGGGCCCCAGAATCAACAAACTTAACATATTGTATTCTTTCTTCATGCACATCCATGAATGAAGATTGTATGGTACCAAAATCACCAGTCATACACTGTATTGAAGACTCATGTTGCAAAAAGGATCGAGCCTCACATTTCAGACATCTGACGTAAAATGAGGAAACTCCATGTCTATATACTTCCAAGCCTCCCCGTCAGTAGGGTGTATAAGGGTATCTTCGTCATGCAATTCCTTATCAGAATGTCATCTCATAGCTTTGGCCATGTGTGATGACATGTACAACCGCTCCAACCTATCTCTCAACGGAAAATACTGAAGTACCTTCACAAGTTTCCTATTACCTGCAGGAGTCAGCTTATACTTTTCACTCTGACATACCGGACATGCGTCAAGGCCACCAAGGTCATTCCCTTCTGGATATTTACCCCAAAAGAGAACGCAGTCATATCTGCATGCATGGATCTTGATGTAGGAAAGTCCAAGATCTTTCAGGATACATCAGGCCTTATGATGAGTGGTAGGAAGACGATGACCGTGGGCTAGAATCGAAGCAGTGTACAGTAGATAATCATCAACAGCCTTCACGGTCGATTTTGTCTCAACTTTAATCTTCATTACGTCCATCACACTTTTAAGAACCGTCTTATGACAACCGGGGTACACAAGGGTCTGTTGGAAAGCAAACAGTTTGTTGTACTTGTCAATACCAGCAGTGTTGACAACTATAGGGAAGGGCTGCACCGGCTCAAGCATATATTGTCCTTAAGAGCATACACCGCTCTCATATGGAAACATATCGTTGATGAAGGTCGTTGTTGGATCGTTGGATGTACTGCCCGTCTCAGAAAATTTCTCATGATCATGCAAACCTCTGATGATGTTTCACCGTGATATATCCAACATGTGTACTTCTCCCCAAACCTGATATTTTAATCTTTAAACACCTTAAATGTTATCCTCCGCTTTCTCTATAGATGAATTCATACATAAAATAACATAAACAACTGGTATGCAGTTACACTCCCACTTATTGTCATTGCACTTCAACTTCACGGTGTATGGTTATGTGTGTATATGGTTTCTTTGGTTATTGATAACCATGCTATGGGAAAAAAAATTATTATTGTTTGTATCATGCTTTTTGCTTAGTGTCTAAGTCTGCACAAAATGTGATGTCATCGCGATACGTTATGGATGTGATGCCCAAGAGGGCCATATCAATAGTTAGCATGAGGACTAACAAGATGTCGAGTGACAATGTCGTAATTAAGTGAAATTTATAGTTTGAGGTTTTTTGGTGTGGGATTTGAAAAAAGTTTGAACATAAAAGTTGTCTGGAATGTCAAAACGAATTAAACGTGCTTGACGACATATTTTTTATGAGGTCGTATGAATTAGTTATGGGAGTTGGTCCTCCTCGGCTTTTTTATATTTCCTCATGTCAAGTGTGAATTTTCCCGATATATTTTATAGAGGAGCACCTGGTGTCAGAATCTCCACCATTCTCGGTGACAGCCTTTAATGGGCACTAATCGAGTCTTTCCTATGACCCTTGAGGAATAAATGAATCAGGTGTATGCTGCTTAAAAGGGGCGGTCTGTGTCTCCATGAGTTAGGAAGTCTCATGAAATGATTTGTGGTCCCATGTTGGTGGCAAAGTTTATATGTGAGCAGTCCTTATGCCATCGACATGGGCGAACATGTGGGCTAAAAAAATATATGACGGGACCTCGTGGTGCTCATTAGTCATGAAGCAAGCAATGAAGACATGAGTTTGGGTTCAACCTTACCTAAAGAGAAGAGTTGCCAACATGTATGCAAGCAGTGACGTAGCTAGAAATTACAGATAAGTGAGGCACATAAGTAATAATCAAAATAATAAAAAATAAAAATAACATTAATAATATTTAAATTTAAATTTAAATTTCTATCTATTACAACGGTAAGGGACACTAATCGAGTCTTTCCTAAGACCCTTGAGGAATAAATGAATCTGGTGTATGCCACCAGAAAGGGGCGGCCTGCATCTCCATGAGTCAAGAAGTCTCATGAAATGATATTGTGGTCCCATGTTGGTGGCAAAGTTTGTATGTGAGCGGTCCTTATGCCATCGACACGGGAGAACGTGTGGGCTAAAGAAATATATGTCGGGACCTCGTGGTGCTCATTGGTCACGAAGCAAGTAATGCAGACATGAGTTTGGGTTCAACCTCTCCCAAAGAGAATAGTTGCCAAGATGCACGGAAGCGGTGGCGTAGCTAGGAATTACAGATGAGTGAGACACATAAGTAATAATCAAAATAATAAAAATAACATTAATAATATTTAAATTTAAATTTCTATCTATTACAACGGTAATTGTCATCACCGATCTTTCATATTTTGAAATCGTTGCATAATAGTTTCATCTTTTATACTAGTAAAATTGTCTTTTTCAGTATATGAAATCAAACCATCATTCATGAACTACTCACCCATTCGACTACAATTCTTCATCAAAATTGACAGTATATATATATATATTATTTTCTTAACGTTTTTATATTGGACTTAGAATTCTTTTACGAAGATGAATGATAAAAGTATGGATAAAACTTAAATTCAATAAAGATAGGTGTTCTATTATTAAAAAGAATGGGGAAAATAATATTAAATTGTATTGATCAACTAAAAAATCGAGAGAACAACAAAAAAAAGCTGAAATTGAAGGAATTGAATGACCCCACACCGCCACACGTCACTAATCCACCACTAAAAAAATGCAAAACATGACATGCAAGTGCATGCGATAGTACAATATCTCCGGTTTGCAAGAAAAAATTGTCCATATATATAATAATACTTATATAAGTATTAATATATTTTATTCTGTGAGACACTGGTCTATGACAGATTTTGTCTGAAAAAATCAGTGAGGCACAACCCTCATGGTGCCCCCGTGTGTCTCTACCTCTGCGCTGAAGGGCGTAACCATGCTAGATGGATGAAAGCCAAAGGTTGGTATTAAGAGTTGGTTGCCTACTTGGGCAGTATGCTGGCAAGCCAAATAGGTGTGGGGGGTTAAGATGCAAGAGGTGAGCCAGGGTGACGAACCTCCTTGACAAGCTCTCGAGACAAGAAAGGTGCACAAACTCTTAGAGGGATGGCCATATGTGTGAAGATACATGTGTAACATCCCACCCCATAATTCAACCGGTTCATAGACTTACATGCGGCTCGTACCAACTATCAAGCTTTTAATGATACGAAAATCTATACAACAAGTCGAATTATCTCCACAATTTATACCTTAGGATTCATATACCAGCACTGGTATCATTTTGTAACACCCTTACCCAAATTAAAGAAAAATATAATTTCAAATATACTGTGACTTAAACAAGTGAACACCAAATTCTTAAAAGTCAAGGGCCTCAGATCATCAACTCAATTTCATAGAATAAATTCTAATCATAAAGGAAAGCGACCAAAGGTAGCCAAAATCACACTACACAGTCGGTAACCATAGCATTAAACGGTAAGTCCCCATATTGTCAATTTTTCCAAACGTCAACCAACATCGAATTCATGAAAAGCTCAAAAATTGTCCTACTTTTATACCTGAGTAGACACCCAAAACTAGCATGAAACACCAAACCATCGCTAGGAATTTCCGAAGCTTCGGAGGTTCGCTTCTTAACTTGTCTTGGAAAACAACCACCATATAGAGACCAAGGATGGCAAGACGAAGCTAAGATTACTGGTCTTGCCTACAACAGAATCGTGACTCGTTGGCGTTCCTACAAAAAAGGGAGATGAGCCAGCAAGATGGTCAGAGTTAGTCTCTCCCCTTCTATCCAGCAAGCTCCATCTTTCCTCCCCTTTCCTTCCTTCAAATCGTATTTTCCTTTTTCCGAAAAGAGGAACACATATCCCTCAGGAGAGTAAGAGAAGAGTCTAGGAGTAGTAACCTAAATCCTTATAAGCCCACATATAAGGTCTCATTCCTGACGTGGGATAGATATCTCAACATGTCTTCATACGTATGACAAATCTTCAAACCTAACACGTGGACAACAACTTGGGTGGTCATAAAGTTCATGTGGCATTTAGACTTCACACGTGTACATGGGTAACCTGCTCTGATACCATAATAAAGTAGTCTGAGGTTCAACTCTAAAACCAATTGACAATGAAGAGAATAACCCAAACTTTTATAAGACCACAAAAAATGTCTCATGTTCCTGATGTAGGATAAATATCTCAGCAGGTTCCTCGACTCTACGATAAATATCTCAACAAGTTGCTCTGCTCTACTGTCCCCTTCTCCTAATCCTTGTTTGTCTCTTCTCCTGTCGGTTTAATCCGACCCTTCCGGTCTCTTCTACATTTACTTGTCTTACTTTCTTTTTCTTCTACATTTAATCCGGCTTACATAAGCGGATGCACCCTCTTAATCAAGTTCGTGTGCAATACCATTACATTTGGACCAATATTGTTGCTTTCCTTCTTATTAATGTAGATATCTAATCTCCTCAAATCTCTTCAAATCAAGTCTGATTTGAATCCATTGATATCTTTGTAATTTTGACAGCCCAGAAGGCGGGGATGATGACGGTTTGAAAAAGACAGGTTAACGTGGACTTCTCTTATTTAATGTAGTTACGGTGCTGCTTTACTCTTAAGGGTATTTTTGCCTTTTGACCCGATTAAAAGTAAGAATTGGAAACAGAGCAATAGCATACCCTAAACACAGCAAAAGGGGCTCAATTCGACCCAAACAAACAGAGAACGCGCCACCTTCTGGCGCCGACACTATTGCCGGCCGTCTCTGCCGGTGGAAATCATACCATCCTCTTCGCTTCTGAACTAGCTTTCCAACCATATAACATTCAAATCTTATCGCCCACCGTACGCGACGAATCGAAGTAAATAATTTTTTTGAGGTTTTCCGACATCTTATCCGATTTCCGGCCAAGTTCTTGACTTTCCTGCAAAACCCTAAGGTATGAAGCTGTTCTTCACCTCTTGGGTATAGTACTGCATCTAGTTTTTGAGCTTTTGTGAACAAGTGAAACTGGCTACCGCAGCTCCGGCTGCTTTGTTCGGCCATTATTTGGTCTCTGTGACCTGTATAATACTCAATAGGAAGTTTAAATTGAATAGAGGATCTTAGTGACTGGGTTTATATTACTACGAGTTAATCAAATGCATTATGTTTGATGGAAAACTTGATTGCTTCTTTAAAAAAAAAGAAATTCATTACTGAAACGAAAAGTTTCTAGATTGTGTGTAGATCAAAGCATGCTTCCTTGCATTTGGTGTAGCAGGGATTTTGGAAGTAGAAGTCTTTATGATTTTTATGACTTTTAGTTTAGATTTCTGAGTGATGTGAAAGATAATAACTAGTTGGTTACATTGTTTGTAAGTTTGCTGATGGAAGTCTTTATGCAGGGGATCGGATACGTACATCTTTTAATTTGGTTGTGCTCATCTGTTTTCTGAAATTGTAGAATAGACTGAATGTGTTGTATTTTTCGATAATAATCTACAAAAAATATTGTAATAGTTTTGAAGAAATTGAATTATTTGTTGCCTGTTGCCATTCCTGGGCTTTCATTACTAATGATGTAAAAAAGTTCTCTCGAATGAATTTATCATGCACATATTCTTTCATTACTAAATGGAATATCTCCTGGACATTGTAGCCGTTGAGTTACTAGACAGTGCTGCTCTTATTTTTAGTTTTGAGTTTGTTTTAGTCTGGACTTTTTACTTATTAAACACATGTTTTCATTTTATAATTAATAAGCTCCTCTATTTGTGTCTTTGGGTTCTTTTTACTGCTAAATCCATGAAACATATGGCATTTATGCTAACATTGCTATGAAATCTTTCTGTAGAGAGTAGAGACAATTAGTTTTGAAACTAAGGAGGCTGCTGAGCTGCAGAGGAAAGTTGAAGAAAAGGCAAACTGGTAAAATTCTGCTCCCTGTTTTGGTTGAATTCAAGGATTTAATCTATGATGCAAAATGTCATGTTATGGTCTGTTCTAGTGACCCGCTCATAATGGCATAGCATACATTTAATCTCTCTCTCTCTCCACATCCTTATTTGCACACCTCTTAGTTTATTTATGTAAATTATAGAAACTAAGTTCTGATTTAGCTTTTTATTTCTTGAGAAAATTGGCTTAGGGCTTAAGATTTGGAACATGGGCAAGAGGGAGAAGCAAACAAGCAAGTTTCATTGGGATGAATTAAGTGAAGGAGAAGGAGAATTAGCTAATAGGAAAGCCTTGAAATCTGTAGTACAGATCAGTAGCGACGACGAGGCCAATGAAGATATCAGCCTCAAAATAGTTGAAAAAGCTTTGCTGATGCGTGCTGCCAAACTGGCCTCAGAGAATGACTCAGCTCCTTCCAATCTAGGCGGTTTGACTGGACTACCTTCTTCGTCTTCTCCACAGGTTGCTGAATTTGAGGCCGCAGATTTGGAGACTAAGAAAGTAGTTAAGAAGGACAGGGTGAGGAAGAGTAAAAAGAAGAAAGTTGAAGAGCCAGCTGTGAGTGTCTTGTTCTCTTTAACGTCGTTCCTACAGAAATTTGATTCAAGGAAATCAGTTAATTGTGTGTAAAACTTGTTGATTTTTACTGCAAAACATTAGTTATTTGTGTTTACTGAATCATAACTGGTCTTATGTTGTTGGCTTGTAAATGTTTCTTTTCCTTCTCATTTTACTTGTTTGTGTTGAAGTTGCAAACGATGGATCTTAATTATAAAGCTAATGCAAACAGAAGCGTACGTTTTTTGAATTGTATCTTTCGCGCTATCATTTTTTTTGGTCGACTTTTTATGTAGATATGATGAATTTTTGTTTGTTCGATAAAATGGTAAAGTTAAGATGCTCTCTTATGTGTAGGTGAATCTTGCTAAAGAAGAAGTGAAAGTAGACGAAGGTACAGCTCTAGATGCGACAATTGAACTGAACAATGTTCAGATCACTGACAATATTGTAATGCGGAAACTTCTTGTGAGTCTTAGCACTTACGTTAATATAGCTTTTTGAAGATGGCAAACCATATGTAGGCCTTAATTTGGTACTATCTTATTCCTATTCTATCAGCGGGTACCAAGATATTTTGATCCACCAGATAAGACCTGGGGCACATGCTTTAATTGTGGTGAAGAAGGACATGCAGCAGTGAACTGTACCGTAGCTAAGCGGAAGAAGCCATGCTTTGTCTGCGGTAGCTTGGAGCACAATGCAAAGCAATGTGAAAAGGTTAGTTGGAAAAGAAAACCAAGGCATTAGAATCAAAAGAGATTCCATTTTTCTGAGTTATTGAACATTTATTAGTTCTGGATGGTGATGGGACTTTACATGAAGAGTTTGCTTCAGCTTGCATAATTGAGATTTGAACAAAAAGTTTAAACTTTCTATGTAATTATGCTTAATTATGTTTCTTTTTCTTTTTATAAATTCTAAATCTATATGTGATAATAATGTTCAGAGAATAAAACTAAGGATCTTACCTGCCTGTTTTATTTTTTCCGTATAATCTTTTGTTAATACCACTTTCCAAATATAATTAACTATTCATCAATTCTTGTAGGCTATGTAACGATACAAAGATAGGTTTCTCCGTTTCTTCCCCTTATTTTCTCATGTTACACCTTCTATTAATGTTCACAGGGACAAGATTGCTTTATCTGCAAGAAGGGTGGACATCATGCTAAAAATTGTCCAGAGAAGTACAATGTTGGCTCGTTGGCTTCCAAAATATGTTTAAGATGTGGGGATTCTGGGCATGAGATGTATTCATGCAAGAACGATTACCCATCTGATGACCTCAAGGTATACTATGGTTTTTGTATTTATTTATTGCATTTGATATCTGATTAACTGCTATAAAATCATTTAATTTTTGATATATTAGGGAAGAGCTGCTTCTTGGTTTTTGATTTATTTCTTGTAAACAGGAAATCCAATGTTATGTCTGCAAGAAATTTGGTCATTTATGTTGCGTCAAGTGTGTTGATAATAGTCTTAAGGAAGTATCGTGTTACAGATGTGGTCAACTGGGACACACTGGTATGGTAAGTCTCACTGCTCCTAAGGCTCTTCACGTGTATGACTGTATGTTGAGTTATATTTTAAGGTCTTTGGGATAAGTACCTGTTTTTAGCCAATTTCAGTAGACATGAAATCTGTGTGTGTTTAGCCAAATTATAATTATATTGGTTTACATGTCCAGAGGTGACTATAGTTTAGTCTCGCAGGCAACAAATAATGTAATAAGTTTCATTCATATATGCAGCTTTCAACAGTTCTGTTATATATATATATATATACAGTCCGGATCAGGAGCGGAGGTCCGTTCCTAAGCTTAGGAACGGATTTCATCATTTGACCCACTTCCCGATCGAATTTCCTCAAACTTCCTTCTAGACATATCTATATCATCTTGTGTAGATCATCTTTGTAAAATTTCAGCCAATTTGGTGATCATAAAGGCCTTCAAACTTGTGTTACAAAACTGACGGACAGAATTCTGTCCAGTTTGCCATCTTTTTTGTAACATAAGTTTGAAGGTCTTCCTGATCACCAAATTGGCTGAAATTTTGCAGAGATGATCTACACAAGATGATATAGATATGTGTAGAAGGAAGTTTGAGGAAATTTGATCGGGAAGTGGGTCAAAATGATGAAATCCGTTCCTAAGCTTAGGAACGGACCTCCGCTCCTGATCCGCACTGTATATATATATATATATATATATTGTTTCAAACTAGTTTGTCAATAACAAAATCCTGTCTTGAAAGGTCCGGATATCATTCCTCGATTTGTTTTTGGGAGATACATGAAATATGATGCTGTGCACTTTAGCTATTTTCTTTGTCATGTCTGAGATTTCACCGAGTCCGTATTAATACTTATTAAATAATGTTTTCATATCTTCTCACAAGATCTTTAACCTATTCATTTTAATTCTTTTGTGTGCCTAAAACGCCTTAGTATTCTTGCCCATTTGATTCTTTTGATCTTGTGGAGGCAGGCATCTTTTTTCCCATACACTAAGAAATGGTAATCTGTACATGCAGGCGTGCATAGGCTTCCGTGGTGGGGAAACCACTGTTTCTGAGTCCCTTCGTTTATGCTTCAAATGTGGTGATGGTGGTCATATTGCTCGGGAATGCAGAACCTCCAATAATGTAAACCTTCTGCTTTATTATCTGCAGTTCTGCTTAGATTATTTCTTTTGTGGTAGTGTTATCTGGCAATATCAACTGGAGTACTTTGTGTAACTTGTAGGCTCGTAAGAGGTACGATGAGTTCTCTAACGTATCTACCCCTACTTTGAGACGTCATAAAGAAAAGAAAGACTATATGGGATTCTATTCTGCTCCTAATGATCTGAATAAGAGCAAAAGGAAACATACTTACTATGATGATAGAGGCTTTCCATCTCCACAAAAAGCAAAACATAGAGGTGGGTGGATAGTGGATGATCCAGACGACTTCTCCCTTAGAAATGGCATGAACGGCTGGAAGTCTCCTGCAACACCGTCTAGTAGGAGCCATAGGTTTCCAAGCGCGACTGCAGGCAGTCATGCTTCAAGTTCTAGATCCTCTAAAAAGTCATGGAAGGTTTCGGGAGGAACTCCTATCTCACAAGGATCATATAAGTCTGTTCATCACAGATATACTGCACAGAGGTTTAACAACTCTGGTACGGATGGTATGATAAGAAATAACGAGTGGTAGGCATAGAAAATATTTATGCACAAGCCTGAATAGGTATTGTTTAAGATCTCATGCCCCAAAGGAGCCCAGATCCGACGGCACAAGGCTAAACAAGCAACTGAAGCGAGGGTTCTCTCAATTTCACTGTGTGTGCAATTGATTCAGTTTCTGTATTCGATTTTGTTATAGTGAATCCCTGATTTTAGTTTTCGCAAATTTTTGTTTACCGAATTTGAATTGTTGCATGATATTTACTTTGAAAGAACTGCCATTAATAAAATTCAATTTCTTTGATTATCATGAGTGTCCAAACTGTCTCCGATCTTGAATAATATTGATAATCTTGTTGTGTTGCTTAAAAGGAGAAGAGGGTTAGATTCAGGTCACAATGACTTAAGGCGCAAGTTAACCGACACTGCTTATCTGGAGATCTCAGAAGAGGCGAGACTTGATCAACTAAGCAACCAAAACACTAAGGCTGGATTTGGGAGAGCTTATAAGCTTCTTTGCTTTTAAGCACCAAAGGTTTTGGTGTTTGGTAAGTCTAAAAATAAGCTACTCCAAAAAATAGTGTTTTGAGAGAAAAATGAGAAGCTGTAAACACTCACCTTCTACTTATAAACTAAAAATCAGCTTATATCTTATAAGGCCAGCTGCACCAAACCTACCTTAAGAATGTGTCGGGTACTCGTTTTGGGCCTGGCGGCCCAACCCTCAACAGCTATAGAGCTTACTTACCTTCACTTAGCTCGCTCGCTCTCCCTATCTTTTCTCCCACGACCAGAGTAACTATGCAAACACTACTCTCGCCGGCAGCTCGCTCCGGCTTCTTCCCGGCGGCGCCACCGAAGGCAGTCCCTGTTCGACCCTCCGCGTATCACCTCCCCCTACGATCAATCCCCGCCTGCCACGTCCCCAACCTCACTCTCTCTCCTTCGCCTCTAAATCACAGAGGATCGAAGCTCTCCTTGGCCGCCACTATTGTAAGGGCAACCTCCACTCCAGCTTCTCAGACCTCCTCTTCCCCCGGTGACGAATCCGAAAAGGCCAAGATCCTCCAGGTTATCCCTAACACTCCGCATTTGTTTTTGTTTCAGAGAAAAAAATATAGCAAAATCGAAGAGCATATAATTTTACAGATTGTTCATAATTAGTAGAAATTAATTGTGTAGCTTGTGATTGATTAAATAAATTGCGAAGTTTGTTGACTTTTGAGTTGGTGTGTAATGTGTAGGTAGCTAAAAGGTTGGAGAGCACGGCGAGGTATTTCAAGAGGTTGGGTAGTCTAGGGTTTTGGGGACAGCTGGTGTGTACTGTTGTGGCTGCTGTGATTCTTTCGTTTTCGGTTGTTGTAACTGGGAAGATTTCGTCTCCGCCTACGTTTTATGCCACTGCTGGTGGGATTGTTGCGGCCTTCATTTCTGTGTTTTGGTCATTCAGTTACATTCGTCTGTCGGATAAGCTTAGGAAATCTGCAAGTGATCCTGCAAAGGTATTGGAAATTGTCACTTGTTGGTAAGATATAACATTCAGTTGTATGTGGTCTTGATTTGGCTCTCATAGGTTGTGGTTGGTATGATTATGTGAAGCCGTGAACGTTATAGTGGATTTAGCTAAATAAATCTGTTGATTCAAGTATATAATCTAATGAAAAGTGTTGCCAAGTGTGGGAAAGCTAATGCCTTTATGACTGAATTGCGTGTGCCTTCTTGATATTGATCAATTAAATTCTTTTTTTGTAATGCTTGATGTTATGATGTGAAATTTCTCATGAGATTTGCACTTAATGTCATGATGTGAAGTTCATCTATAAGTCCCGTCTTATCAAGTCATTATTGACTGAAATTAGCATCTTTCCCCGTTACTATATGCTTAGAAAGATCCAATGCGTATATGACCTTTTAACTTCTTCATATGTGTTCCGCTGCCTATAACATACAGGCCCCTTCTCGTACTGATGTAATCAAAAGCTTAAGGAATGGCATTGGACTGAACCTTCTGGGTATGGGCGCTGCTGTTCTTGGTATGCAAGCCACAGTAGGAATATTGGTTGCTAAGGCTCTCACATCCTCAGCAAATCCATATTACCAGGGTCTCTCTCCTGGCTACAGTCCTGTTCTTGCGTTGGATGTATTCTTGGTGCAGGTATTTCATGTCTGTTCAATTTTTTAATTATGAAACCGACTATTATGAGTGATCAACTCTAGGGTGCATAAATTAGATTATATTAAGTTTCATATTTACTGTTTAAGTGTAGAAACACACTTTTTTAAATCAGTTGTAGAATTCCACAAGAATTCTCGAAACTGTGTAGTGTCAAAGTAATATACGTAAGTTTAACAGTTTGATACAGTATTTCATATTAATGACAGTTGATATTGGAAATCTGTGTCGAAGTTATATACTTGAGTTTAACAGTTTGATACACTATTTCATATAAAGATAGTTGAACCTGAAATCTTGTAGAAGTCCGGCTATGATTATTATACATGAATTTCGCTTTAAGTGGGAGAATAGCTGAGCTATCTATCCATCTATTCCTCTTGCAGGCATCAGCAAACACTATCCTTTCACATTTCTTGGGGCTTGTTTTCTCACTAGAGCTGTTGCGCTCTGTATCGTTGCCACCTGCCGAAGGCAGTCCCATTCCTAGGATGGCTTAAGTTCTTTGCCTCTACTTGACATGGTGTACTCTTATGTCGAAAGATGTTTTGAAGCTATGATTGTAGATGAGTGGAATCCATGATGTTAATGAAATATCCTGAGTTCTGTATTATAAATTCACAGATTTTGCTGCCTTTCCAATTGCAATATATTTGGTTGGTTACAAGGGCCGTTACGGTAGGGAACGGCCATTAGTATAGTCGTGTTTAAATAATGTCATGGTGAGCTTATGTCCAATGTTTCAGTTAAGAGCTTCAATTGTAGCTGGTGCCATCAGTTTTGTTAAGAAAATTCTGCAAGGACTTGAACCATTTACCTGAGGCTTTCTAAATGTAAAATTAACTTAGCTGTATACTTTCACATAATCCTATTTCAATTGTCATGCGCTCAGAGATAGTACAAATGAACTTGCCAGATCTTTGAGACTTATGATGTGAGGTTTGAGGACCGTGACAGTATCCATATACAGTTTAAGTTGGAAGGAAAGCATAATTATTAACAAATGAAGAATAAAACCAACGCTTTGCTCTTGAAGGATTTCTATGCATACCTAAGATTCCAGAGAGCAAGAAAAAGGTGGGAGTTGGGAACTTGGGATTAGTTTTGAGTACCAAAGGATATGCTGGTGAGTTGGGATCTGTGTCTGTGATCATGATAGGGAAGATAGCTTTCACTTGTTTGTTCAATGCCCATAAGAGGTTTGGCAGGAGGGCTGGTTTTCAAGGGCAGCAGCATGTATGGAATGATTTCTTCCATGAATCGTTTGTATAATTGTCGATGTTGTGAGACAAGCTTCATGACTCGGTTGATGTTAGTTTGGGGACTACGGAAGAACCGGAACTCCAAGGTCTCGGATGATGAGTCGAAGCATGCGTCCGAAACGGTACTTACTGGTTACTGCTGTGTGGAAAGAAATGCACGCCCATAGAAGCAATTCAAGCAACCAAGGCAGCAGGATAAATGGAACAATAAGGGGGTTCCTTGGATCAAAATAAACTGACCGTGGCTTTTTAGCTGGTACTCGAGTTGGAGGAATCGACTGTGTTGCTCGGAATCACGAAGGGGTTCTCAGCAGCGCTTACACTCCCACAACCATAGTTAACACTACCTTTCCATGCTGAGGTGCAGGCGCTGAAGGCTGGAGTTCAGTTGGCAAGAATTATGGTCTATCAGTGAGTACGCTTTGAATGTTTGAAAGTGATAACAATGTTGGTTAGACGAGGATGGTCCAGACTCGTCTACTATGAATGCAACGATACAAGAGATTAAGATAATGCTCAAGGATCAAGCCAGTTATCATGTTATTCATGTGCCTTAATCAATTGTCATAGCTCACCAGTTATTCGAAACGATTTTGTAAACATTAATTTGAAACGATTGTAATCATTAATTCATTCAATGAACTTACTGAAATCTGAAGTAAAAAAACAGTAAATTTCTATATTTCATTAGAACGATAAAAGTTTCCTACTCTTTCATCCCATCCTGTAAAGCACATCCGCGAGGATCCAACAATTTAATAACTACTGACCAAAAATTTAACAAGGTTGTAAGGTCAGTTGGAACAATGCAACGCTGAAACTCAAATGTAGAAGCTAATGGGATCCATTCAAATGTTATCAGCCATGCTGTCTGGCTGACAATATGTACAGCAACAGCATGCCAACCAAAAGAAACCCTCATGTTGAAAACCATTCAAAACCATGTCTAAGAAACCCCCATGTTGAAAACCATTGAAAACCATGTCTAAGGCTATTATCACACTTCTCTGAGCTCCATGATACCCTGCAACATATGCAGATATGCCTCAGTAGACAGGAGAAGCAACAAAACTACATACAAAATATGAAATCATGGTCATCACTCATCACAAAAGACATCTATATACAAAAATTTTGAAATCACGGTCATCATGTTAGAGGAAAAATACTAGATTTCCACATGTTCAGAGAGACTGTTCAGATTAAATCTTGAAGAATCCGAATTTCTTTGTTATTATGTTTCTACCTATGATTAATACAGTTAAATTACTTATACTGACACCACGTCTAGAGCCAATTCGACAGGAGGTAAGAACTCATATGATGACCTAAAGACCAAAGATTTTGTGTATTCATCGAGGTAAAGCAGATTACCAAATCATAATAGTACAACTGTACAAGGTAGCTAATCTGGGCTAAATAAGGCAACTATACCTCAAGATGTTTGAACTGACATGGAGGAATTTTACAACATGCCACACGGGACACATGGAACATTATAATTCAATGCATGAAACCATCATAAACTAAAGAAGGCTGTTATATTTCACAGCATTGGGTATGCTTAATTTTAGAAACAAAAGCATGATCTTGGAAAACAACGAGAATGCCCAAACATGACATATCCTACACATTTTTACAGCATATTTTCTCTTCATATTTCAAAGCATTAAATTATTGTTCCTAATTCCAAAACATTAAAAGGAGAAACAAAAAATATGTAGAAATAAACATCTAGCTGAACCGATGACAGTCATTTTTCTATTACTTTGATATTGACTGAGATGGAATGACCCATTCTATTTTGAGACTAAGAGAATCAAGAATAATGATAATATAAATTAAGGAAGCCTATTTCAAATATAAGTTGTATTTGAAGACTCTCAATAGAGGATAAATGCAAGGTATCAGAATGCCATCAGGAGATGGTAGACTTTTAAAGGAAATGATACACAGCACAAAACTTGACCATTACTGGTGTCTATCTCCCTTGGTTGGCAAAATTGTACACTTCTAAATAATAGTATCATGATCAAACTGAACAATATGAAAAAAAGAGATCCCCACTTTCAGAAATGCATATACAAATACATGGATAACATCCTTCAACACAAGTACAATACAAACAAACAAAACTTCCAAATCTAGAGCGCAAATAGATAGAGAAAACAATCTTTATAATAAAAATAAAGCCTGAATTAATTACTCCAATATGTGGTATATTTGAACTGACAAGGATGGGTGCATATATAGTTATATACTCAAAAAGAAAGAGACGGTACTTACCTACTGGACCTTCTTCTGCTTGATTGATTGCATAGGTAGCTTCCTTAAGATGCTCTCATCAAGTTTCCTGTACTGTGTTTGTATTGTTCTATGTGCTACAGACAGCTTATCATCAATGTAGTGCTGAAACTTATCATACAACACGGGCACTGAAAGACTGATTAGAACTCCTGCATGGCAGTTCAAGAAACGTAGGTATTAAAACATAATTTAGGTCTTGCACGAGTATGCACTTACAAAGATACATTGATCAGCAAAGAGCTTACCAATAGAGGCTAGAGTGAGGAAGTTGAAGAGACTTCCAATGTAAGATGCTACCCACAACAAAACAGAAACCTGCAGACCCGGAACGATATCCAAACAGTAAAATCAAATCCTCCATTATAATCAATCAACGAAATTCTAACCATAAACCTAGTGGGAAGCAACTGCAACTAACCTGAAGAAAGAGCTTCAAATTCTTCCCAATAGCAATGTCTCGCGCAATAGACAGTCCACGATTAATCCAAAAATGCATTGCATCAGCAACCTTCACGACAGAAGCCTCGGATATTTCCATATCAGGAAGAGGAGGCAAAGGTCTGATGACAGCATAAATTAAATTACATCAGCTTGCCGCAAACATTACACAATGCTTAAAATGGTATAATAAACCAAAGCCAAACTTCCTGAGAATTCTATGACTTCTATCTCAGCTTGTGTTTGGTTACTTTTCTAAGCAAAATAATCAGTAAAACTTCCTCAAAACTCAAGTAAAATATTAAAATACAACATTTTCCTGCTGAAATATGCAAGTGATTCTAATGTAAGCTAACAGAATCCATCTCTGCTACCTCAGCTCCTGTCTGATAACTTTTCTTTGCAAAATATGCAGCAGAACTTCTTCACAATATAAGTAAAACATCGAAATAAACAATTTCCAATCTAAGCTAACAGAGCCTAGACAATGTTAGCAACATAACCAGCATAGTATATAAAAAGCAGCAGTCGGAGTCGGAAAGTAGGTACCTGTTGAGCAGTGAAGCAGATTTGGCCCAGAAGAAGAGAATAACCACAAGAAGCAGTAGAACATTGGCGCCAAAGGACAAGAGATTGTAACCAGCATGCTCGAAGAGGATCCACGCCGCTGTTGATGAGGTCAGCACTACGACTGCTCCACCCCATTGCCTCCACAGCAGCACATCAGCAACTGCATCACAATCCAAATCAAATCAACTCCGGCGACAATTACAATAACGATCGCAATCTCATCGTAATCAATTCAACTCTAGGCGATCCATAACCGAATCGCAATCCTAAATGTAATCTGTACAAATACAGCATGAAAAACAGAGAGAAAGATAGAGGGAGAGAGTACCGGCGCCGCCGCCGAGAGCTTGATGGACAGAAATGCGATGCGGAGGCATGGAATCTCCCATGGAGATTAGTTAGGGTTTCAGAAAGATGGAGGCGATAGAGAGATTGAAATTTGATGATAAGAAAATAGAAATGTCTGATTAAATTTTGGCCAAAACTGCTTAACTCAGTCCCTCTCTCGTTTGCCCTCTCCAAAATTTAATAGTAAAATAACTCTTTAATTAATACTGATTATGACTGCAGAAATGTAACGTTTTGTATTCATTTGTAAATACGTGTATAACACTCTTTTTCTCAACAGAATACGTGTATAACACTGATTGTTATGCTGAGCTGAAAGTGTTCATTTACGATCAAGTAGGTGTATAATAAAAGGAAAGATTAACCGTTTATTTAAAATAACATATCACTTCCCTAAGAAAAGTACATTACCTACCTAAGCATGAACATAGAGAAGAGTGTATCTCACAAAACGAAGATATGCTATACTTATGGTCATTTGATCAAACATATTTTGTGTTTTGTATGTAGGGATCAACAATTGCATACTGTCATACTCTACTTTGAGTACTTGTACCGTATGCAGCGTCTGTAGACAGATACAACATTGTTTGAAGGGACAGCATGAATACCGACTGGAGATTTAGTATCCGTTCATTGTTCCATTTGATAAGCACATGAAATTGATGGAATTGCTAGCAATAATGTAAAACCAGTTGAATATGACATTCAAATTCCATATTTCTAATCCTTTGAGGTGTTACATCTCAGATTTTACAAAAGTTGATCTTACGTCCAAACATGGCAAATTCTAGACTCAGAAATATGATTACCTGATCCTCTACTTTTGAACCAATGCCTCAAAACCAATAACTTAGCTCATTCCTTGTTCAGTCTGTAGCATTACCGTCTGAGTTCTGGTCATCATCAGAGGATTCTTCTTTCTGATTATTCTCATCGCCACCTGAATTTGTTTTTATTCTCTTCTCCTTCTTCTTCTGCTTCTTCTTTTGACGTTTCAAACGCTTCTTTGCTGTCCGCTCTTCAGCTGCTTTCAATCTTTCCTCCCGTCTCATATTGAACTCTGCCTCTTCTTTTCTTTTCTGATAGTCAACCTCCATCCTAGCAAGCCTGTCTTGCTCTTTCCGTCTCATCTGCCGATACTGTAGAGCAAAAAAGAGGTGGTTAGCCATCATGTATTAACATTAAGGACCAGCTTACAGTGAAGAAAGTCATAACCACTGATCACAAATATATTTTCTATGTTCAGATACAAACATAATGGTATCAACTATCAGACCGATAAGACTGATGAACATCAAACCTAAAACCATTCAGAAACTGCAGTTTTGGCTAGCACCTGGGCTTGGCTCGGTTCTATTGCTGGACAATCATGATTGCTTTGGGGGTAAAATCTTGTCCCAAAGTTTTAACTCCAGAAAAGAAAAAAGAACATTCCAAATTCTATATATCTATTGCATTCCGAATTTCTATACATTCCCAACAGTACGATGATCAGGAATTCAAGATAGAAGGAACTTCATCCATCCCTTATGCAAACATCAACAAGATAGAAGTTTCCACAGAGTGCTGTTAAAATCAGGAAATGTTCCACAATCGAGGAGATAAGACTCTACGCATAAGCAGGAGACAAACAGTGAGATTCATCTCCAAGAAAAACAATTGTGCTAGTTGAAGGAACACAGCTATATCTACAAAAAAAAATCCACAAGCATAAGTGACTGATATTAAACGACTCATTCTCCCCTACAGTCCACACACATAAAATGGTAGCAACCACACTTCAAACCCCCAAACAATTGTGCTAGTTGAAGGAACAGCTATATCTACAAAAAATCCACAAGCGCAAGTGACTGATATTAAATGACTCATTCTCCCCTACAGTCCACACACATAAAAGAGTAGCAGCCACACTTCAATCCCCTTTGGGCAACATGTCCAGATTTTCAATCATAGTAACAGTGTTAAAAACTTCAAACTTATGGAGATTGGAAAATTTTCATAGATAATAAAAATTAAACTTTAGGATAACCTCTAGTTATCGCGTTAATGACCTAGCAACTGTCCAGTTTAATTTCTAGCATAATCATCGAAAAACTGCTCACAACACCTTGTGCTCAATCCTGAAATGAAGACACCCTACTAATAAACTACAAGCCCCCCCGAGTTCCATCTAACTCACTCTATGCACCAACACAGGGAATGAACTGCAGCTGTATCCCTAGATTCCAATTACTTATTCATGAAATTCTTGTTAAAACCCATATAAAAAAGCCAATGCCCCTAACCATACTATAAAGCTTTATCCTCAGCTGTCTAAATTTAGTAACCAAATTTCATCACACAAGCAAAGGCAATCAAATTTTAAGCACAATAACTCTGGTAATGTCGTAAAACTAAGCATGAAAATTTACCACTCAAACGAAATCACAGTCAAAACTGAGGCAGGGATCTGCAACAAATACCTGATGAAAGTCACCGGAACCAGAACCGGCGGAACTACCGGAAGTGTTGCTGACGCGGACGGGCACGTTCTCAAGTATCCGCCGGAGCTTGATCTCTAGATCCTCTTCCTCCTCCTTGAACACCGGCGGAGTGTACTCCACGATCGCCGTCGACGGCGGCGGTGGTGATGGAGGCCTTGGCGGTTGCATTAGCTTCCTCTCGCGCCGCGGCACCATCTGCAAGTTGCCGTCTCTTGGATTTTCGGACGCCATGAGAAACCCTTATTTCTTGATTGCTTCGCAATTCGAACCCTAGTATGTGGTTCTCGTCTGGATTGTGATATCGGAATTCTTGAGTGTGGTTTGGGATTGGGAAATTGGGGTTGGGGTTAGGTTAGGGTTTAATTTAGCGCCATTGGAAGTGGGTTTTGCCTTTGGTTTGAGGATGGGAATTTAAATGTCGCTGCGGATATCGATTCGACGGGTTGGCCTAGTGAGACCCAAAATTGTCTATTTCATTTTGTATTTTGTTAAAACGACGTAGAACGTGCTTTTTCAAAACGTGACTTTGCAAAAATAAATATGAAGCGTTCGGAAAAACACCAAATCATAGTAGGAGTATGTAATTATGTTTATTGATAAATGATTTTAGGTCTTTTATTAATAGAAGAAGTCTTTATTTATAGAATCTCACTTAACATACATTGGGTCATTCTTTTACATATTAGAACAAACTCATATAAACTTTCTATTATATAAAGGTAAGATAAAGCCTACTAACCGGGATAGACCAAGAGCACACACACATTTCATATATATATCCTACAACGCTCTCCTTTGTATCGCATGTCGTCATACTAGATGATGCATACAATGTTGCCTCGTTAAAATCTTGCCAAGTAAAAAACCATGTGGGAAAAAAACTAAACATTGGACGAAGGAAAAGGAGTACAATGCACCATGCTACTTGATCGAGTGTCTAAAATGCGAGGCTTTCCCTGATGAATAACTCAATCAGAGAGACTTGACAATCTTCGCATTCCAATGCGCTTCACATGTTTATCGAAATAGACTTAAGCAGAGATTTGGTGAAGATATCCACTACATTAGCTTATGAACTGACTTGATTCACGTGAATGTTGAGAAAGACTTGTTGTTATTAATTGTAGAAGAACTTATTTACAATATGTTTAGTGTTGTCACCTTTGATGTAGTCAAGCTTCATTTGTTCGATGAAGACAACATTGTCTTCATAAATGTAAGTCGGCTTGTCAGCAATAGGTTTCAAACCGCTTATACCTCTACTGTGACAGATGATAGATCGTAGTTAGATACATTCATGAACAGCTTCATATAGGGCAATGATCTCTACATGATTCGATGAAGTCGCCAAGAGTTTCTACTTAGTAACCTCCATGAGATAGCTGTATTCCCAATGGTAAATACATAGCCTGTTTGGGATCGTTCCTTGTGTGGATCAGATAAGTATCCAACATCTGCAAAAGCAACCAACACAGTGTTATGTGTCTCAGCATAATTGAGGGAAGCAGTATCAAGAGCAATGAGGGAGTCATGCTTCTTAAATTTGGTGGTTGCAGCTATGCATGGAGTTCAACATCCATATGAAAAGTGATCGGCAGCTACTGCATAACGCTCGGCAGATAGCATGCAGTGCTCGGCAGCTGACATGCAGTGTTCGGCAGCTGGCATGCAATGTTTGGCAGCCGGTGCACATCGCCTAGCAGCCATGTACATAGCAGCCGGCAGCTGTCGGTAGCACCTGACAGTTGTGTGCATAGCAGCCGGCAGTTGTCGATAGCACTTGGTAGTTGTGTGCACAGCGATCGACAGCTAGGTCATGTGACCGACAGGTGCCTAGATTCTCAAGGACATTGCACTTAATTGCAGCATTTCTTAAATCTTTATAAGGAAAGAACAAACACATGTCAGTGGCCCCCTTAAGGTATCGACAGATAGTCTTGACACTAATTCATTGACGTTGCGTAGGAGCGGAGCTATATCTAGCTAACAAATTTACAAAGAAGTCAATGTCGAGCCGAGTGCACTGAGCTAAATACAATAGTGCACCAATAACACCATGGTACGGTACCTCTACTCCAAGTACTTTTTCCTCGTCCTCCTTAGGGCGGAATGGATCCTTCAAGGCATCCAAACTTCGACCTATTATAGGGGTGCCAATAAGGTTCACCTTGTCCATATTGAAGCGCTTAAGCATCTTTTAGACATATGCAGTTCGATGAATTAAG
Organism: Comarum palustre; assembly: GCA_951800085.1. Classification (NCBI taxonomy): domain Eukaryota; kingdom Viridiplantae; phylum Streptophyta; class Magnoliopsida; order Rosales; family Rosaceae; genus Comarum; species Comarum palustre. The sequence continues at coordinate 3,061,840 of OX637579.1, read as the reverse complement.
ACTTCACATGCTCGATGCTCTAGCTCAATGCCTAGGCAGAACCGAGTCTTCCCCATGTCTTTCATCTTAAACTCGGATTTCAAATGAGCTGTGGTTTCTCTTATCTCATCAAGAGTACCAATGATGTTCATGTCATTAACATAGATGGCTACAATGGCAAATCTAGAGTATGTTTTCTTTATGAACACGCAAGGGCATAGATCATTGTTCTTATATCCCAACCTAATCAAGTAGTCACTTAGACGATTATACCACATTCATCAGGATTGCTTCAATCCATAAAGTGAGCGTTGCAACCTAATATCATACACACTTCGTGGTTTAGAGTTACTCAATTTAGGCAGCCGATCGAAACCCCTTAAGGAGTTTCATGTATATCTCAGTATCTAGATACTCATATAGATATGCAGTAACCATATTTATGAGCTGCATGTCAAGCTTTTCAGACGCTACCAAGCTTATCAAGTAGCGGAAAGTAATGATGTCCATCACGGGAGAGTATGTCTCCTCATAGTCTATTCCAGAGCGTTGTGATAAACCTTGCGCCACAAGACGCGTTTTATACCTAAGTACCTCATTTTTCTCATTACGCTTCCTAAAAATGACCCATTATGTCCTATAAGCTTTACACTTACGGGTTGGTATCACCGGCCTAAAGACCTGTCTCTTTGCTAGGAAATCCAATTCTTTCTGGATAATTTCTTTCCTTTTAAGCCAATTCGATCTACGTTCACATTCTTTGACAGAACGTGGTTCGATATCGTCGTGCTCTATGATCTTTTGAGCAACGAGATATGCAAATACATCGAGATATGCATGGATGATCGATCTAGCAACTCAAATGTGTCATCATAACACATCGAGATTTTCATGTTCTCTGACAACGACATGGATTCCAATGTGTCTCCCAGATATGCCGACATCGAATCAAGGACATAACTATAGTTAGAGACAACCTCAGGTGAGGGGTTCTTTGTTTCGATGATTAAGGGATTGATTTGTGTTTTAGGCGTTCGTCTCTTTCTAGAACGTGCATCAACCGAACCAAGTGGTCTCCTCCTCTTTATTTGAGGAACCACGGCCTTCACCCAAGGAATCATAGCAGTAGAGAAGAGGCATGGCCAAGCTTTAGAATGTCCAAAAACTTGGCAAAACTAGGGTTTGAAATCGGTGTTTTGGGAGAAGTGGAGTTACGACAATTTCTGACTTTTTGTGTGTAGAAGAGATCCTCCTGAAGTCTCCCAATTTTTCTATATATATGAGCAGCTGCTAGTAGGGTTAGATAACCCTAATTTTCGTCCATGGACTCTCCTATATGGTTTGAGTCTTGAAATTAGAGTTTCGGTCAAAATCAGAAATTCGGGCAGACTGACCTTCGGTCACTCAAATGGTCATAACTTCTTCTTTGAAATAGGTATTGATGATCCGAAAAATGTTCTGAAAACTAGACGCATCTAGCTTTCCATTGATATATGCCTTATCTCTTGGTTCATTGTGAGTTGGTCACAATATTCTGTCGAAGTTGACTAATAATTTCTAGTAGCTTTTAGGATTTCTTTTCCTAAACAAAATGGATTCATTTTCCTTCTAGATTTCTCTTTTTTGCTTCTTTTATGCTCTTTGGCTTTATTTGAGACTTAAGAACACATAGTAAGTTAAAATCAACATTTTTAAAGGAATTAAATAGCTAAATATGGTCAGAAACACATTAATAGCGTTGCATAAAATGCACCTATCACACTCAACATCTGTCGGCAGTTAGCCTCGCTAGTGCTCAGCAGTTGTCGGCAACTGGTGCTCGACAACGCTCGATAGCTGCACTTGGCAGTGCCCGGTAGTTGTCAGCAGCCAGCGCACAACAACGCGGTAGCTGAGCCTCTCTAGCTCTTGGCAGCTGGTGCTGGACAACACTAGGTAGGTGCACTTGGCAACCTAGTAGCAACTAGCACATAACAGTGCTGCAGCTGAGCCTCGCTAGCGCTAGGCAGAATCCAGCAACAACGTTCAAGATCTACAGCTAGGCATGTATTGGCAATATGTGCACACGTCATCTAGGGTTTTTGTAAAACAACCTGCATATATCACCGACCCAAGCATAGAATAGGGATGAAGATAGGATGAACTGATTTTATCCTCCCCAAGGTTATTTAACTTTGAAAAGTTTACGGTATTTTGAAAACATACCTGTCGAATTGATCTGCACAAGCTTTTTTGGAGATTTCGACAGAAGAATACAATAGCTGCAATCAAACGGCGTGCGGCATCGAGCAGGTGGTGCGCGGAAGCGAGCAGGAGGTGCGCGGCAGCTGTAGGGGTAGCGACGGAAGGGGAAGGTTAAAGGCAGCCAAGGGGAGGTGCGGCCGATTTAGGGTTTTCAGGAAAAAAAATTGGTTTAGGGTTTCTTAACTCTAGGGTTACATTTTTTAAAACAAAATCACATACGTGTTTTTAATACTCAAACTCAAGGATGACTGGAATGTGATGGTGGGAAATGAATTCTAGTCATTTTCTCTTCAATGATGGAATGAAATTGATTTAACATTTTCATTTGTGATGTTTGGAAGAACTTAAAACTTGAGATTAGAAAATGGTTTAAAACAATTTATTTATTTATTAATGGTTTTCCATTAATTCTCAATCAAATTAAATGCGTAAATTTAAATTAATACGTTTAAATAAAAATCATTTATTGACTAGAATATACAATATAAGTAAATCATTTATTGACTAGAATATACAATATAAGTAATTTTCAATTTTATCTAGTGAAGGAAATGAAATACCACCCTCCTAGATGATATTTCAATTTCACTTCTATAATGAAATTGGACTACGGTCAACTCATTTAGTTTACTTTCCATTTCAGCCTAATGACATAATTAACCAAACACCATAATCTAATGGAAATAAAATCAATTCGTATTAAGTGCTGCTAAATGTACCTAACAAATATCTAAGTAGACCCAACAGATTTTTACACCCAACAAAATTAAGCAACTTTCCACCAAAACCTTTTGTTTATAAAACCCAGCAAAACTCACACCGAAGAAATCCACTCTCTCACATCTATTGACGTAAAATTCAGTGATCATGATAAGAAACAATTGAAATTTGATTCTAAACTTGTTTAAGAGCCTTTAAGGGCTTCTTTCTATTGCATATGAAAGATGATTTATTGTCCTCATGAACTTCTCTGATAGTCAATTGGCTCTTCCAATTGAATATGTCTTCTTATCATATTTAGATTGAGAGTCAAAGAAGCAAAGTCTTTGTAGGAGCTTTATGCAATTAATGGGCTCTACTTACTTCCTCAATATCAAGCAACAAAATGACAAGAACACTATTATTCTTCTCACTTCATCATTATCATCATCATCATCTATCTTTTATATCAAATTCAATCCAAAACTAACCAACCAAACCAGTGACGTAGTCAGATATCTCACTTAAAAGGGTCAAATTTGATTAACGAAAAAAATTAAATTATTTTCGGTCACTCTTTAACAACAACATGATTTTTCTTAAAAAAATGATGTAAACTTAATTTCAACAATGTTCTTTATACCAATTCGTAAATGAACATGCACTCTTGAAAAGACAATTAATTCATTTCGAATAAATTTTGGATTTTCATAATTTCATGCACAATAAGTATTGAAAAATATGTTATTTTTAGACATAATGTATATCATTATATAGTAAACATCAATGTGTTGTTTCCATTTAGCTTATTTATAAAATAAAATAAAAAACTGTAAATAAAATTTAAAACATTAAATTACATATTAATATATATATATATATATATATATATTAGTATGATAAGAAACTCTTTCCACCAACCAAACATGGTCAAACAATATATTTTAACTAGTTTTAGCGGCAATCGGCAATCTCATAGATTTCTTACATTGGTTTACATATTTTTCACTTTCGCAGGTTATTTAATTATGGACAACAACAACATAATGATATATATGATTGGTTAGCGCCTACAAAACTACATTTTTTTGACAAAAAAGAGATGTCGCTGTTATTTCAGCTATTACCAAAAAGATTCTCTATCAGCATCTAGAGGATCTTTAATTTTTTATTTTTTATTTTATTTTCCTCACACGACATTTGATCTTGGCGGGTCTAGACGGTCTATAGGTGGTCTCTAGGCGGGTCTAGTGGCCTCTAGGATGATATAAGCGGCCTATGGGCAAGTCTAGGTAGTCTGAACGAGTCTAAGTGGCTTATGGGCAGGTCTACGCAGCCTCTAGGTCGTCTCTAGGCTGGTCATCGGCCGTTAATTGGGTCTAAGAGGCATCTATGAGGGTCTACGTGGCCTTTGAGCGAGTTTAGATAGTCTATGGGTGGTTCAGGTGGCTACTGAGCGAGTCTAGACGACCTCTAAGCTGGCCTAAGCGGGTCTTGAAGGTCTATGTAGACTATGGACGGGTCTAGACGATTCTAGGCGATCTTCAGCTGCGTCTAGGCGGCCTCTAGGCTAAGGGCAGTCAAGCTGCTAAAATATTGTTGGCTTATAGTTTTTATATTTTTTAACACAAATAAATGGTTCTTGGCATATTGATTGTTTGAAATTTAGCCTATAGAGCTAAAACATTGGTGTTATATTTCACACCATGCATTTTGTGGCAGCGAAGGAAAGGAGACTAAGACGAATCAAAGAAAATTCTTGAAATATTAACATCAGTTCTTTTTGCACCGTTTTTCATTACACTGAATATATATTTACTTTTATCCTTTCCAAAGGTTACCAGGGATATTATAGAGGAATACATGGAGGAAATCAAGCAAGCAGGAGGGACGTGCGGGATATGATTCGAACGAGCAATTGAAGAACAAGGGAGCATTCCATATTGGTTTGTGTGTGTGCAAGCTCTTGAACCTTTTAAGTCGTGGAGATCGAGTTCTTTTTATGTCATCATTATAAAAAATTCTTGTATAAACTAAGGTGCATGATTACCCATCTTTTATGAAGTCATTATATTTCAATCCACTTGTAAATGTAATGCGACTAAAGATAATCAAACGATAGTCATTTCATGCTAAAAAAGAAAAAAATACTTAAAAGCCATGACTTAACTTAAAATGCAGCCTAGACATGTCAACCTGCAGTTTTGCACCTAGTAACCAAGTGGTGACAATGATGACTTTCGAACTCGTTACTAGTTTGCTTGCATTATTGCCGATTAAGTAGCAGAGGGAAGAGTACGGCTTGTATGAATGATCTGACTTGAATTCAGGGCAAAGAAAACATGCAACTTATATATAGAAAGACATGGGATCTTCGTATTTCTCTTTTCTTTTTCTTTCTATGAAAAAATAATCACTTATACTGTGAACAAGCAAAAATTAAACTCTCAATAAGTGTACCCATATTCCTCTATATACCAAAAGAAAGAGAATATTGCTCAGACCCTGCAGGCCTTTTTCTGATAGCTTTGGATCTAGTTGAACCTAAACAATGCAGCAGAATTTAACCTTTCCTTCTTCCCCCTTCATCTTCTCGCATATCAATGGAATATAGCAGATAAAATAACAAACCTAGCTACGCCAAACCCGATCACATTTCCCTTTTATAGGGTTCAATGCACAGTACTCGATCAAACCCAGAGCCAAGGGCAAGCTTTCCTTTTCTTGATCATCACAACAGTGAATAATTAGTTGGGGCCGGGGAGCAGAAAGACATAACCTGCATTGTTTAACAGTAAAGGAAACACCCCCGACTCTTCCTAACTCACGTGCTAATCGTTTTTTTAAGTTTGGGAATAAAACCCTGGAATTATAAATCTAATGCAAGGATCTCACTGCATGGCCATAATCCAATGCGAATATAAATAAACTGGGAGAGAACTAAATAACATGAATCTGCAGAAGGATTATTGTGTTCAAAACTGCTTCAGCGGTCACCAAAACGCTGTCGTGTGATGATATAAAAATAAAGGGATTTGGGATTTTGGGGCAGGTAGAAATATCTGATATATATGTTGTGGTGGTTAATGAATGCGATCATGTGAAGTGCCTGGGAAAAGCAGCATTTCATTGTTGATCATGCACTCTATCTCAGACGAAACATCCTCGACTGTCCATAATCACATGCCCTGGTTCTTGATTTGATCGAAAACAATAACGAAGATATCCCTTTAACAAGTTTGTTTTGCATTTTTTTCCTTTCGAGTCTTGGCTTTTCATTTGAAGAATTAATTATGGACCGTATGTATATTTTGACATACTTTGTATGAGTTTGAAGAATTAATTAATCGCCAATCTAGAAATGAGGCAAAACAGTATGAGTTTTCTAAATTCAAACCTAAACAATTGTTTAATTGAACGAAATCATCTAACTAAGTTTGATATTCTAAAGAACTACTTGGATTTTCTATATATGCAAACTTGTTCCATAAATTTGATCCAAAACCCTGCAAAATCACAGCTACAATTTGTTGCCGTCAATACGAAAATACTTAGGGGTGAGCGCGGGTTGGTCTGGTGCGGGTTAGGGCTCAACCCTAATTCAATTCACTTTAAATAGTTTGACAATTCTTTAATCCATATCCATATTTTGAAAAATTCAATCCACATATTCGGGTCACCCGCTTTTCGAACTGGATCCGGTCTGGATTCGAATTAAACCCATATTTTGAACATTAAAATCAGATAGATATTATAGTAGAACTAATCAACTAGATATGTATGAATAATATTTGTGTTACAAACCAAATTCAAATTGAAACAACAAATAAGATAGGGTTTTTTTGAATAGGAGATAGAAAGGTTAAATGAGGGTAAGAGAGTTTGGGTTTGGGTTTGGGTTTGGGTTTAGGTCTGGGTCTGATGTGTTATGAGTTTAGAGCTTATAATTGCAGTTCATATATCATTAATATCTATGTAAAATTATATCATTTTAATGATTTTATAGTTCATGTATCATTATATTTATTATAAATAAATAAACAATTAAGTAATTAATTAAAACCGGTACGGGTTGGTTTAAACCGGTTTGAAATTTTCTCAATCCGAATCCAATCCACTTTTATATGGGTTGAAGTTTTTTAACCCGAATCCAATCCATTAAAACCGATACGGTTTGAATACCGATTTATACCGATGCGGTACGATACGGTATCCAAATTTCCGGTTCAAGTACCCACCCCTAAAAATACTTCGTCAATATACCTATTGAGATGACCTTGTCTTGGTCTTTAACCACACCCAGATGAGCAGCTACCCACTCTCGAACAAAGCTATTAGAATCCTCCTTAATCGTATTATGAGCATAACATGATGAAGTTCAAAACAAACCTCAAGTAGTGTATACGTAAGTGAAAATAGAGCAACTCGTACCAATTTTTTTAAAATTTTAACTCCGAGTTGAAGAAGATTATGCCATTGACTAGGAGACTCTAAGAGCAACTTCAATGATCTGGTGTTTTACAATTTTGCATGCGCTGCCTTGATACCTATGAGTTTCTGTAGACGAGACCCTAGCGTTAGTGCTTGCCACAAAGTAAAGAAATGCCTGATACGTGTGCGTGCGTGCGTGCGTGCAAGAGGTAACATATATATATAGGGCTTTTTTCACTAAGAGATTCTTATTTTTAGTTTAATTATAGGGATAAACATTCGATAAACTTTCCGATCACATTTTTCAATCTTAATCGTTCAATTCTTAGGTCCTAATATATAGATCACCTCTGCAAAATTTCATCTAAATCGGTGATCGTTAAGATGTTCAAAACTGCGAATTAAAATTATAGGCATTAACAGTTCAAGTTTGACAGATTTGATCCGTCAATTGATTTCAGTTATTTCAAAGCCTTAACGATCATCAAATTGGATGAAATTTTACAGAGATGATAGGACCCTTCTATATATATATATATTAAGGGATCTATATTTTAGTTTATTTATAGAGATAAGCATTCGACAAACTTTTCGATCATATTTTTCAATCTTAACCGTTCAATTCTTAGGTCATAATATATAGATCTGCAAAATTTCATCCAAATCGGTGATCGTTAAGATGTTCAAAACTACGAATTAAAATTATAAACATTAACAGTTCAAGTTTGACAGATTTGATCCGTAAAATGATTTCAGTTATTTTAAAGTCTTAACGATCACCAAATTTGATAAAATTTTGTATAAATGATCTATATATATATATATATGCATCTACATATTGAACGGTGGAGATGTTGTTATGTGATCGAAAAGTTTGGCAAATACCTATCTCTATAAATAAACTAAAAATAAGGATCCATCAATAGAAGGAACCTATATATATACACCAGTGAGAATATAACCAAAGCCCTTGGCTTGTAGGCTTGCACTTCCAAAACAATTTGTTGATACAAATTCTCTATAACTTCGGAAAACAAAAGTCAAACATTTGAATTATTCTTTTTCTCAAACAGCTTCCTTATTCATGATCATTACCCAAATTCGTTCTTAAAATTGTAGAGTTTGCTGCACATATGAGAAATATGAGTTTCTCTCTCTTCACATTCCCTGTTCTGGAGATTGCTTTAGAGAATCTGTTGGAGACTTGGAGCAAAATACCCAAAAGCTTCCTCAAAATGGAGAAAATCGAGAAAATAGTGAAGCTGTTGGAGATGCTCTTAGAAAATATCTTAGATATGTACGTAAGAGTTTAGAGCAACTCTAACAGTTTCCCCGAAATCTTAATTTTTCTCCATTTTGAGGAAAAAATTAGTTGTTTTGCTCCAACAGCTTCCTTTCTCTAAAATGGAAAACTTGAATAGAGAGAAAACCAGATTTCTTATATTTGCAGCAAACTTTATAATTTAAAAAAGAATTTGGTGAATGGTTTTGAAATCTCAAAAATATAGTTTTTTTGTTGTGGAAGAAAAAATGCATAAAGCTTTGACTTTTGCAATATCTCTATTACAGATAAATTATGGAGAAGCTGTTAGAGATGGTCTAAGAGCATCTCCAACAGCTTTTGCATAATTTCTCTATTATAAAAGAGAAAATCACAAAATATCTATAAAGAAAATGTCTCAACTCTAACAGTTTTTCTATTTTACTTTACAAAAGTAAATATTTTTTGTATAATTTAATGAGTATATATATATTTATTTATTTAAATCAAAATCACATGTCACCTGCTTAAATTTATCAATCTTTCACGAGATGATGTAAATGACATTTTCTTTTATTTTTTAAAAAGAGAGAGTGAATTATAAAATGAAAACAATAAATTTTAGAGAATTCTTCATGGTTTACATGAGCTAGTTGGAGTCGAAAATCATGTTTTTTATTCTAAATTAAAATAGATATAATTCTACTTTTATATAAGTGGTTGAATATAATGTGAATTGTTCACACTTATATACAGATTCATTATTATTTCCTTCTATGTCATCGACATATTGATTAGACTCCCAATTATTTGGCTACCCCTTTGCGATGGCTTTACCAACTCAGTCGCAAATTTTGCAACGGCGCAATTTTGCCAGTGAAAAGCCAAAGTTTTGCTGACGGCAACAGCTCGCCGATGCAAATTGGTGAAGCCAATACAAACTCTTTTATAGTGCAATATATAAGACATCTTATCTAAAATTAATCAAAATAGGGCTAAATTCTATGAATTTGACATGTACGTATTGCCAAAATCTGAATATATAGCACATCTAAATTGTTTACTTAATCAGTTAATGTTCTCAAAATGCAGTGACTTAATATTTCAAACTATGAATCTGGTATATAAGCTGACAAACTATGAATATACAGAAAATAAATTTGGATCAATGCATATATAGAAAGCCATTCAAAATAACAGATATTCATGAAACAGATTTAGTTATTCATGATCCAATCCCATTCAACACTAAAACTTACTGTTATTTTTGTTTTCAAAACGATATATATATATATATATATATATATATTTGACATGAAAACTTTCCTCTATTTCTTCAAACAAAATATCGACCATATTAGAAAACTAAACCAAACAAAATATCGACCATATTAGAAAACTACTACACATGTACCAAACCCAGAGTCGTTAGGTATAGCAGACACAACACAAATCCGGTACTGGTCCATCCCTTAATTCTGTCTTGTTCTAGTTAAACCCATTATTAATCTAATTAACCTCTCAAAATTCAAATTTAAAAATCCCATCCGCTGGCTACGACGTCGTTTTCATCCCCACCAGTGCCTGTCGGAGGTGACCGCCTCCTGTCGGTGGACTACTACGGCCGTTGGTACATCACAGTACTAGCCGCGCACAAGGTATCCAGCCTGGACTGCCAACCTGTCAGTCTCGACTCGATTTCCCATTCCGCGATCATTCTTGTCGTTTTGCGTTACATCACCAATTCCGTGCGCCCCAAATAAAACAATTAAAAACAAAATTAAATAAAAAAGGAAACCCAACCGAACCCAAAAATCTTAAAATGCTCTCCAGCCTGGCTCAGTCAAACTTATCCTCTCAACTGCCTACAGAAAGCTACGACCCGTCGCCCCCAAAATATCGCGATATTTTCACACGAATAACTTCCCCCTTCAGTAACTTCCATAACGGCACCAGTCATCACTGGAAACTAATGAAACTAACCCTTAACCGTCCGCCGAGAAATTTACATTTACCCCTCTCCGAGATTTTCGTGGAAAGATGATGATTATTCTCTCCCATCAGCAATCTATGCGTCCTATGTGGCAACGCGTGGTGGTTATTACAGCTGTAGAGTGATGTAACGGGTAACGCTCAAGGGCAGTAACCGGTTGCCGTGACGCTTATACCCGATTCGGTTGACCGGCTCCGCCAGTTACCCTAATCCCATACTATATAAACCCCTCCTCCCACTCGTCTCTGACCTCCAAACCTCTCAGAAAAACTCACAGCGGCTCAGAAAGGCCGAGACTCTCTTCAATTTTGTAGAATATAATATATTATCCTATTTATTCTAAATCTAGGGTTGGGATTATGGATTGCGAATTGGTTCAGCAGAGGGAGTTGGATCGGGTTAAGGGGCCGTGGAGCCCCGAAGAGGACGACCTGCTGAGGAAGCTGGTGCAGCGTCACGGCGCTCGGAACTGGACTCTGATAAGCAAGTCGATCCCGGGAAGGTCCGGCAAGTCGTGCCGTCTCCGGTGGTGCAATCAGCTCTCGCCGGAGGTGGAGCATCGCGCTTTCACGGCTGAGGAGGACGAGATTATCGCGGCGGCGCATTCGAAACACGGCAACAAGTGGGCCACCATAGCGAGGCTCCTCAACGGCCGGACGGACAATGCGATCAAGAACCACTGGAACTCCACTCTGAAGCGGAAGTACTCGTCCATGGCGGAAGACGGCGGCGCTGTGAAGTTGTCTCAGCACAACCTCCTCAGGCCGGAGAAGAAATCGGCGACGTCTTCTGTTTCGGGCCGCGGATACAGTCCGACGAGCCCGTCCGGATCCGACGTCAGCGACTCCGGCGTGGCTCCTGCTGTCTCGTCGGCGCAGGTGTTCGGGCCGGTGGCGAGAGCGGCTGTGAGAATTGACTCGCCGCCGCTCAGGAATGAACCGGAGCCGTCGACTCTTCTGACTCTGTCCTTACCTGGAGGAACCGAGGCTGCGACTCGCCGAGAAGAAAGAACCACGCCGCTTGGTGAGAATGAGAACAAAACGATGTCGTTTGGACCCGAGTTCATGTCTTTGATGCAGGAAATGATTAGGAAGGAGGTTAGGAACTACATGGATGATATGAACGGTCAGCACTTTGGTGTACCCAAGCTCTCGTAATCCAAAAAAAATTAAACAGTTTTAATTTTATGTTTTAATTAAGATTAGAAATCAAGAAAAATCAAAATTAGCGAAACACAGTTTTTTTTCTTTTCTTTTGTTCGGGAAGAAATAATTATGAGAGAATGTACAGGCGGCCTGAGAAGAAAAACTCGGTGCTTGGTTAAGAAAGTTATTTCAGTTTTTATTTGTTTTTAATTCTGCAGGACTAAATTCAAAATCATATTCCATGTTTGGTTTAAATTTGGAAGTTTATTGTTTTGTGGTTGTCAATGCGATACAGTTGGGTGTGTTTGATATTGACAGTGGCACTCAAAATTCCAGGTCTAACTGAATTGTGCACATTAAAAACGGATATCTGAAAAATAAAGAAAAGAAAAAGAAAGGAGCTGAAAATAAATAAAGGGAAATCGTTGCGGTATTTTCCTTAGTTGGTACGGTGGGTTGTACTGGGTTGATGGTACAGATTTTGGACGGGATAAGCATGGGGTTGGTGAGATTTTGGACTTTTGACTTTCAATTGGGTCTTTCATTAACTGTGCGCGTGCGTGTTTGTAGATTAGTTTTGTAGATATTAGGTCTGGTAAATTTACACACAAAAATGAACGAAATTATAAGAATTTGGTTTGAGATTTATAGGTTTGGTTTCATATAGGGTTAGCACAATAAAAACATGATTTATAATGGTTTGGTTTAGGGTTTAACCGGTAACACGAAAAAACCCATTAACATAGAGGTATTTTTATAATTTTCATTTCCTTGCCTACCATATATAAGAAACCCTAGGGCAATGATGGTGAACTGTTGATTGATGATTCAGTCGAAATTATAAGGAGAAATACTCCAAGTTTTTACGTAGATGCATGAAACTTTGCCGTTTTTTATTTTTCTAAATTAAGCTTTTGCGATTTTGCTATCTAGCATCTATCTTTTTATTACATCATTAGAGGTGTAACTTGACTTTTGAACTGAGTTATTGTTCAAGATTTATGACTTTCTTCAGCTTACAGATTATAATTTTGAGTCTGTTTTTTATTTATTCATAAAGATCTAATGTATTTTAGTATTTTTGTCGTTTACAAAAAAATTGAAAAAAATTATTATAATTTTTAATTTAACGGTTAACACGATAATTTATGGTTTGATGTTGGTTTTAGCATTTTGCATATGATAACTTAATGGTTTAATATCGTGTGACTCGTTAAATAGACGAAACCAAATAAATCTGACACGAACACGACATGACACGGTGTTTGCCAAGCCTAGTAGATATACAATACTAATAGAGGCTCAGCCGCTGAGGCAACAATGTAACTGGAGTACTGCATGGGCCGATTATACATATACAATATAGTTTCCCTTATAATTGATTTTAGGAAATACTAGCATCAATTAGTATTCAAATGTGTGTAGGAAACCCAGTATCGTTAGGTTTAATGACACTGGTTTCTCCTTCGTAAGTAAGAAATCATGAATTCGACTCAAATTAGTATCATATAACTGTGCATTCGATAAAAAGAAATGTATAGTGGAACTTCCTTGTATTTGCGTATTAATGTAAATTCATAATTTAAATTGTTTAAAAGTTGAATTAACCAATCATTTCTATAAAAAATTAATTGAAGCAAAATTTTTTGCTCAATCATTTAGGTCCAGTTTGGGATTGATTCCTGAGCTGCTTTTGAGTCCAACTTGAGGTGTTTGGTAACACTCAAGAAATTGATTTTGGAGGAAGTTGATGGCTCCAAAAGTGGGTTTTGAAGAAGCAACTCCTTACCTACTTTAGGAATTGCGCTTGGATCTCAAAACACTGAAGAATTAATGAATTGTATTGTAAATCCAATCATATCTTTATTGTTTTCATAAAATTACACTACTATAAAACCTATATACCCATAAACCCTATCTTAACAAAAGCCGCATTCTTTTCTCTTCTCATCATTCTGCTCTTTTCTCTTCTGCTGTATCTCTAATCGCTCATCAACAACGACGACAATTCCTTGTCAAAAACGTGGTAAAGCAGCAGGTTTGATTTGATTTCCTTTGATTGGTTTGATTTTGTTTTTGCTGGGTTTTATCTTTCTCTTTTGTTTTTGTAGACTCTGAATTGTGAGAAGCCAAAACTCATTCTCCATTCTCCTTGTCGCCATGTTGTTCCAACCTCAGTGTATGTTCCTTCTCTTTCTCTTTCTGAGTTCAACACATTTCTTTGTTTTGTATTTTCTTCACATTTTCAATGATTTTTAGAGTTCAATGCTTATAGCTTGATGCTGTAAGTTCTGTTACCGTTGAGATATGGGAGTGATTCGATTTTAATTAAACAACCCCTTGTATCCTTTATTCTTCCCTGAATTCTTTGATTTGTGATCTGGAACTATTGATTGGACCAATGTGTATACCATAGAAGAAAGATGATGAATACAGACACCATACTTTATCTTTCAATAACTGTGTGTGTATGCAGTAGCATTGTTCTTTTATCCATATTAGTGAGCATTTGTTTGTTCATAATGTTCTTTTATGAAAATATTACATACTAGCTCTAGATTTTGATCAACATCCTTGTGTATATAATTTATTCATTGAGCTTTGTTCTTTACCCCATCAGATGGGAAAGAAGAAAGGTACTGGTATAGCAACCGAGGGAACTGAAAAAATAAATGCCACATGACATGAGGAGCTAGTTGTTACATTTTGTGATATAGCTGTTAAGGAAGTGGTAAAAGAGAAACAGGCCATGTACTCATTTTGACAAGAAGGGATGAGTCATAGAGAAATATTAAACCATGCACATTCTTCACTTACAGGTGTTATTGAGCGTACTTTTAGGGTATAGAAAAAGAAGTGAAGTGTTTTACATGATATGCCAAGCTTTTTGTATGAAAACAAATGAATATTGTTATTGTCACAATGACTCTTCATAACTATATAAGATATGCTCACCAAGATCCCAATTTTGAAGAAGGTGAAGATTTTTCAAATGAATAAATTTATGAAGATATGGAGGACAATGATCATGAAGAAGATGATACTGGAAGACAAAAAATGGAGGTGTTAAGAAATACGATTGCATAGTCTTGTGAATTCACGTACTTAAGCATTTATTTTCATTTTGAATTAGCTTCAATATATTTTGTGTAATGGTACGATTGACTATAATGGGGGAGTATTTTATGTATTATCATGAATCAATTTCTTATATCATTTAAGTATATGATGTAAGTTTTTATTCAGTTCAAGCTATCTAATTAAAAAATAACTAAAAATCTCATATTGTTATATATAAATTTGTTATATAGTTTGTATAATTAATGTATTATGACACATTAACAATTTGGATTAGTGAACAATAATATATGAGAAATTTTTCTAACGTTTGAAGTATAATTACAATTAGATAACAAAATTATTTATTTCCAACTAATTTATACCATGTATGACCATTTTGGTAATTATACTACTTCAAAGCACTTTTCACTCATAACATACCAAACACCTAAAATTGTTTTTTGTCATCGCAACACTTTAAAAAACAGTTTACCAAACACCTCAACTGTTTCCTCAGACAAAAATATCAAAAGTGATTCATCTCATAGCAAGTTTATAAGTGATTCCTCTCGCAGCACAGCAATCCCAAACTGGCCCTGTAACACCCCGAGAGGTGGAGCTACAGTGACCACGATTTTAAGCCAATAAGAAGCCAACATGTCAGAAGGACGTGCCGACAACATATTAACCTAATGTCGTAAGCGATTTAGTAGGTAAAATAACATTTTAAACTTGAGTGATACCACAAGAGTTTCTCAAAACAATTATCAGAGTTTTCCAAATTCGCGGAAGATGGACAAATTAAATGACCAATTAAAAACTTTAGCGACAACAATAAAAACATATAACAAGATTAATAATTTAGGAAGACGCCTTTATAATTTTTGTAAACACTCTGGAAAATGACTCGAAGGGTAGAGCGTGTAGAGTGACTATGGCTCAGACGAAACACTGAGTAGGAAATGAGACTTCACACATATAGCTCCCTCTATATATCTCGTCACAGTATATAGTACCTGCAAACAACCTGTTATAAAGGTAGAGCGTCGTTCTCGCGTGCTCACATATAGGCCAACCAATGCTAGGTTTGAAATCTATAAAATCATATATATATATATATATACATATAGATTTGAGCTCGAAATAAAACCATTTAGAAATTCTTGGCACACAAAAACCATCATTTAATATCTTTGGGAGGAAAACTATGCAGTATGCTAAAACAAGGGCCAAAGCGCTCAATGTACAAATACAGCCTGCAGGGCTTCTCAAATATTTGTGACCAATCCCAAGTTTGCATATTCAACGAACCGAGGTCAACTACCTATGCACTTGAGGACGAATAGTAACGAGAGTGTCCATTTACAGCGAATGCCCTACAGATCACTCATAGTAGCACGTCACACTTACGACTCGTTTACCTCTGTACGAGGCGAGTGTAAGCGGAGAAGAATATAAATAGGGTATTGCCTCTCAAGAGGTTCACGGTTATTGACATCGTGAGATTCCTAAATACTAGGTCCCATCACTCTCAGGTCACACACCGGAAATCAGGACAACAGTGCTCAACATATCACATCATCATATAAAATAAATCGCGTCTAGCCTGGAGTTTTCTTGGCCCAATCATAAATCATTTATCTCATACTATAAAGAAAGCTTTCCCGAGACATCGACCATGAGCATACAAAAATAATGCACTTTCATTTAATAGGCAAAACCACTAATAAAGGGGGTTTAGCTCTCCCTACCTAGAATTGACGTTCCTTATGTAAGCTTCAAGCTTCCAACAACCGCCTCGGTAATCCGAGGTCACCGCGTAAGCTAAGCATTTAATGAATCACTGCAGAATAGAGTAGCTTATCAACGAAGTAGCAATAATAGTCCATTTGACCTCAACATTCCTAGTTTGATTAGGAATGACCATGTTGACCAACAAATTCCTTTTATGACTCTTTACCCTTTTTAGCTTGTTTTTCCGCTTATCGACTCTTTGCTTATTTGCCGAAAATCTGACTTAACTTTCAAACTCCTCTTAACCATTTTTTAATCCGACACTAGGCAGTCACATAATAAGTCGTTGAATTACTATGGACACCCAACGTGTCTCTTAGATAAAATCTTTAACTTTGAGTCGATTAATCAATTTATGTGAATCTCCCAATTTTCTTAAAACGGTCAACCTGACACTTCCAAATTTTTCAGTCATAATTTTCCGATAACAATTCAAAATTTGACCAAAGTTTCGTCAAACTCCAATCTTTTTACTAGCCAATTTCCAAAAATGGAAACTTTTCCAAAATAGAAACTTTCCCCAAAATGGAAAATATTCCAATTATGGTTGTTTCCGTTTTTAATAAGTTTCCTTAAATGTAACTTTTCGATTACGACCCTCGATTAAATGAAAACGACACATTTTAAAAGAAGTCGAAGACTAACTTCTCGGCATTCTGCTAGATTCACTGCCTCACCTGAACGATCACTGGATTCTGCTACTTGTCGGAATCGTCTTCCGGATTCCTGTCACCTTGCCGAAAATTTGTCATAGCTTCATCATTTCTTCGATTACCAAGTTCTCGACATGTACAAACAAAATAACATCAAATCAACACCAACCATCAAACAGGAACAACATAACAAGAACACAAAAACATCAACACAGGGGAATCGAACCTTACCCTCTATCGATCCACACCAGGACCGGCTCTGCACAGGTGCAACAAGTGCGACGGCACAGGGTCCCAAAAATTAGGGTGTTATATATATATATATATATATATA
Organism: Comarum palustre; assembly: GCA_951800085.1. NCBI lineage: Eukaryota > Viridiplantae > Streptophyta > Magnoliopsida > Rosales > Rosaceae > Comarum > Comarum palustre. Next base: position 3,044,247 of record OX637579.1, on the reverse strand, counting down.
TTTAAAAGGGCATTTATTTATAAAAGTGATAGACAAGTCGATTGGTTTTCATTTTCTCTTTGCATCCAAAACGACTCTCGTCCTTCCTTTTCTATTTTGGACCCTTTCTTTTCTTTTTTGGACCCTTTTTCTTCTCCTCATTTTTAGTGCCCTCTTTCTCTTTCCTTCATTTTTCACTTTTTTAACATATTTCATTTTGTTTCATTTTTGGGGGCCCTTTTTCTTTCCATAGATGTTTTTTTCTCACTCTTCTGTTCTTGTTTTCCTTTCCTCAATTTTCTTTTGCAAATTTTATCTTTTGTGTCTTTCATCACTTCAATTGTGTATTAGTGTACTTATCTTTAATTCCTTCTTTTTTACCTCTATTTTTTAATCTAAATCGATAGGTGTATATATATAATAAAAGAAAAAAAATCAATGATAGAGTGTACGTTTGTTAAAATAGGCCGGGCCCTTTTTTCATTCTCGCACAGGGTCGCACAATGTTTTGAGACGGCTCTGATCCACACTCAAATCCATAAACTCCTCAACTGAGAATCCACGCTCTGTCTCAGTCCAAAATCACTACAGTTGCCCCAATGCTACACCAGAACACACCTAGCTCATCCAACACTTCTTTGTCGACACCACCTCTTCTCGGATCCTCCTCGACAGAACACTAGACCACTTCGTATGTTCCAAAACAACAACATCAGCTCCCCTAGACCCCACACAACTTCCAGGACTCACCAAAAACCGGTTGCTAGAGCATGGAGCAAAACAAACCCAAAAACAGTAAAAGAAACAGAGAAAGAGGGGAACTCAATTAGGGATCGAATCAAAGGATCAAGAGCAGGAAAAGAAAGAAGAAGAAGAGGGGAGAAGAACCCTACTAGTCACACGCCCTAATGCCGTATGGACTGGCCAGAATCCGGCCAACACATGCGGAGCTCTTCGCTGTCCGATCTCCACCGAGAGTGGATGCTTGGTGGATTGAAGAACTGGGTTCGGTAGAGGAGAAAGAGATGAAGAGGTTGGTGGTGGTGCGCCGGTCGATAGTGGCTGGAGTCTCCGGCGTCGAGCGGAGGACGCCAGAGCAGGAGAAAGCTCGGGAGAGTGTTGAGAGAGAGAGTTGACCGAAAGGGGAATTTTTGACTGAGTCAAAGCTGACCCTCCTTTTAAGAAAATGGACGGTCAGAATTAAATCTGAAAAAAGATCAACGATCCAGATTTAATGGAGGATAAAAAATAAATGGTAAAACGGTAAAACTTATGTACCAGAGTGATAATTAAAAATTACCATAAACTTCAAAAATTCGTAGAAAATAGACGGATGCTCCGAAAAATATTTTGAAAATACTTGGAGACTCGTGTCGACACGTACTACAACAGCGATATCTATGATCACACATTTGACCATTTGGTAAAATCTTGAAATTTTACCCTTGCACATAAATGTAATCTACCAAGTGCGGTTACTATCATTCGCTAACTCGTCAACCTCAATAAATTTTACATGAGACGCTATTGGCCCTTAATCAAGTTATATAATTATACTCAATTTTCTTTTGCTATTGTATGTAATTTCGTTCTTCATGTATTTATCAAGAAGGAACCATGTTGCTGATGTTCTAGCTAACTTGGGTTGGTTTGACGTGGGACATTCCCCCATATCCTATTGGTACTCATTGTAGAAGGGATTATTAGGGACTGCATAATTTTCATTTTCGATAAGGTTCATTCTATTATTGTATTCAGAATTTTTTTTCTTTCATGTGGTTTTTTAAAAGTTTGGTTCTATGACCGCTCCTTAAAATTGTAATTTTCATTTGTCATTAAAATAAAATCCAATAAAGGGAAGCATTCTTAGCCGGTCCTCTGTTAAAAAAGAAAAGAAAAACTCTGTTTTCTTTTGGTGATAAGGCATAAAAAAGGCATGGGGCACTGACTCTTAAAGCATGTAAGGGAGATTTGGTATGCCATGCAGTTATGTATGGCTTATGGTGAATGAATATACTACGGAATATCTTAACTCAACATGTAAGTGTTTTCTAGGGTAAATGTCATAAAGCCATAACAGAAATGAGTGGCTATGCAACAACTAGGGTTTTGTTTTATATCCAACCAATATGGCTTACCAAATGTAAAGCTGTATGTAGCATGTTACTGTAGACAGACGTAAGCCATTTTTTTAGAAACACGAAATAGCTTACGATAAGAGGAGATGATGTGGTATTATATGGGGTTTTAGCTTTCAGTGGCACATGGTCTTATGTGCTCCCCAATTATACTAATCCTAGATGCACCAAATCAACATGAGCCGGCTCATTGTCCTCTTAATTTTAGCGTACAGCTCGAAAAGATTTTCAGACTTGAGTCAAACTTTTAAAAATAGGTCTTTAAATAAATAATATTCATCCAAATTTATTTTATCTTTTTAAAATATTCATGAACTAAAGCTATAAACTCAAAATCTAACGACATAAAATATTATAATTTTTTTTATATTTACTTACACAATTTATTTTTCTAAAACAGTAACTAATGATTGTAATATAATGCTTGTTTTTTACTAAACTAATGTGATCACACAATGAGAAAATAAAATTTTAGATCCTTAAAGGATCGAGATCCTGAGTCCATCGAGTCTTAAGACTATTCAGGTATAGGTCTGCATGGATCGACACCAAATCATGAATCATTTCATTATTGCCACACTTCTTCTCAGCACCTAACCTTATCGTGGTTGTCTCTCATAATGTTTGTTTAGGAGATGGTTGTTCTATACTGATATCCCATATTGATAACCTTTCATTACCGTTAGGTTACTTCAAGTCGTAAAAATCTCATCTTTGTAGTTATGTATATGATTACACGTAGTAGTGTCAACTCTGTCAGTAATTGATCAAGAGATTTATAAGCGGTTATCTTTAAATTTACATGTTAAAATAAAACAACTTAAAATAGTTAACTACCTTTGAGCTAGGGGTGGCCATACGAAACCGAAAACCGAAAAAAACAGAACCGAAAAACAAAAACCAGACCGAACCGGGTATGTATGGTTCGGTTTGTGGTCCGTAGAAACCGGACCGGACCGAAAAACCGAAAAAAAAAAAATAAACTTATGAATTAAAATGACTTTAATTATGTAGTAGGAAGGAAAAAGACTTTAATTATGGAAGAAAAATTATCAAAAATCTCGTAATATAAGATGTGTTAGGAATGGTGAAATACGGCTATGGTTTAAAAATCATGTAATTCGGGCAATGTATCAGTGCCGATAGTAGCAGTCAACCCTATTTACCTTTATTATTCCCTAGGGGGAGCCCTATCGTTGGAAGGTAAATGTCCCAAAATTTTTATATGGGCGGTTGCGTCTCATCTACGTGAGTGTTTTTCGTGTAGAAGGTTTGACAAAAATACGTAATATAGAGGTAGATATGAGTGTTTCCGTGTGATAAGTGACGATGGATCAAGGTTGACCGTTTCGATCGAGCCCTTAACTTTGTCGGATCCAGTTGAATTTTTTTCCACATACATCTTTCGTCATAATGAACATATCAGACGGTCGAATTTTAATTTTTGACTTTTAATCATCGGAATCACAATATGCATACTAATGTTGTATAACTTGTTTATTAGGTTTTAAGCAAATGCACAACTTTATGAACTAACTCTACATAGAAGCAAAATTATCAAAAAACTCGTGAAATAAGATGTGTTCGGAATAATGAAATACAACTCTGATTAAAAAATCACGTAATTCAGGTAACGTCTCGGTTCCGATTGTAGTGGTCAACCCTATTTACCTTTATTATTCCCTGGAGGGAGCCCTATCGTTGGAAGGTAAATGTCCCAAAATTTTTATATGGGCGGTTGCGTCTCATCTATGTGAGTGTTTTTCGTGTAGAACGTTTGACAAAAATACGTAATATAGAGGTAGATATGAGTGTTTCCGTGTGATAAGTGACGATGGATCAAGGTTGATCGTTTCGATCGAGCCCTTAACTTTGTCGGATCCAGTTGAATTTTTTTCCACATACATCTTTCGTCATAATGATCATATCTGATGGTCGAATTTTAATTTTTGACTTTTAATCATCGGAATCACAATATGCATACTAATGTTGTATAACTTGTTTATTAGGTTTTAAGCAAATGCACAACTTTATGAACCAACTCTACATAGTAGCAAAATTATCAAAAAACTCGTGAAATAAGATGTGTTCGGAATGATGAAATACAGCTCTGGTTAAAAAATCACGTAATTCGAGTAACGTCTCGGTGCCGAATGTAGCGGTCAACCCTATTTACCATTATTATTCCCTAGGGGGAGCCCTATCGTTGGAAGGTAAATGTCCCAAAATTTTTATATGGGCGGTTGCGTCTCATCTACGTGAGTGTTTTTCGTGTAGAAGGTTTGACAAAAATACGTAATATAGAGGTAGATATGAGTGTTTCCGTGTGATAACTGACGATGGATCAAGGTTGACCGTTTCGATCGAGCCTTTAACTTTGTCGGATCCAGTTGAATTTTTTTCCACATACATCTTTCGTCATAATGAACATATCTGACGGTCGAATTTTAATTTTTGACTTTTAATCATCGGAATCACAATATGCATACTAATGTTGTATAACTTGTTTATTAGGTTTTAAGCAAATGCACAACTTTATGAACTAACTCTACATAGAAGCAAAATTATCAAAAAACTCGTGAAATAAGATGTGTTCGGAATAATGAAATACAGCTCTGATTAAAAAATCACGTAATTCAGGTAACGTCTCGGTGCCGATTGTAGTGGTCAACCCTATTTACCTTTATTATTCCCTGGAGGGGCCCTATCGTTGGAAGGTAAATGTCCCAAAATTTTTATATGGGCGGTTGCGTCTCATCTACGTGAGTGTTTTTCGTGTAGAAGGTTTGACAAAAATACGTAATATAGAGGTAGATATGAGTGTTTCCGTGTGATAAGTGACGATGGATCAAGGTTGACCGTTTCGATCGAGCCCTTAACTTTGTCGGATCCAGTTGAATTTTTTTCCACATACATCTTTCGTCATAATGATCATATCTGATGGTCGAATTTTAATTTTTGACTTTTAATCATCGGAATCACAATATGCATACTAATGTTGTATAACTTGTTTATTAGGTTTTAAGAAAATGCACAACTTTATGAACCAACTCTACATAGAAGTAAAATTATCAAAAAACTCGTGAAATAAGATGTGTTCGGAATGATGAAATACAGCTCTGGTTAAAAAATCCCGTAATTCGAGTAACGTCTCGGTGCCGATTGTAGCGGTTAACCCTATTTACCTTTATTATTCCCTAGGGGGAGCCCTATCGTTGGAAGGTAAATGTCCCAAAATTTTTATATGGGCGGTTGCGTCTCATCTACGTGAGTGTTTTTCGTGTAGAAGGTTTGACAAAAATACGTAATATAGAGGTAGATATGAGTGTTTTCGTGTGATAACTGACGATGGATCAGGGTTGACCGTTTCGATCGAGCCCTTAACTTTGTTGGATCCAGTTGAATTTTTTTCCACATACATCTTTCGTCATAATAATCATATCTGACGGTCGAATTTTAATTTTTGACTTTTAATCATCGGAATCACAATATGCATACTAATGTTGTATAACTTGTTTATTAGGTTTTAAGAAAATGCACAACTTTATGAACCAACTCTACATAGATGCAAAATTATCAAAAAACTCGTGAAATAAGATGTGTTCGGAATGATGAAATACAGCTCTGGTTAAAAAATCACGTAATTCGAGTAACGTCTCGGTGCCGATTGTAGCGGTCAACCCTATTTACCTTTATTATTCCCTAGGGGGAGCCCTATCGTTGTAAGGTAAATGTCCCAAAATTTTTATATGGGCGGTTGCGTCTCATCTACGTGAGTGTTTTTCGTGTAGAAGGTTTGACAAAAATACGTAATATAGAGGTAGATATGAGTGTTTTCGTGTGATAACTGACGATGGATCAGGGTTGACCGTTTCGATCGAGCCCTTAACTTTGTTGGATCCAGTTGAATTTTTTTCCACATACATCTTTCGTCATAATGATCATATCTGACGGTCGAATTTTAATTTTTGACTTTTAATCATCGGAATCACAATATGCATACTAATGTTGTATAACTTGTTTATTAGGTTTTAAGAAAATGCACAACTTTATGAACCAACTCTACATAGATGCAAAATTATCAAAAAACTCGTGAAATAAGATGTGTTCGGAATGATGAAATACAGCTCTGGTTAAAAAATCACGTAATTCGAGTAACGTCTCGGTGCCGATTGTAGCGGTCAACCCTATTTACCTTTATTATTCCCTAGGGGGAGCCCTATCGTTGTAAGGTAAATGTCCCAAAATTTTTATATGGGCGGTTGCGTCTCATCTACGTGAGTGTTTTTCGTGTAGAAGGTTTGACAAAAATACGTAATATAGAGGTAGATATGAGTGTTTCCGTGTGATAAGTGACGATGGATCAAGGTTGATCGTTTCGATCGAGCCTTTAACTTTGTCGGATCCAGTTGAATTTTTTTCCACATACATCTTTCGTCATAATGATCATATCTGACGGTCGAATTTTAATTTTTGACTTTTAATCATCGGAATCAAAATATGCATACTAATGTTGTATAACTTGTTTATTAGGTTTTAAGCAAATGCACAACTTTATGAACCAACTCTACATAAAAGAAAAATTATCAAAAAACTCGTGAAATAAGATGTGTTCGGAATGATGAAATACAGCTCTGGTTAAAAAATCACGTAATTCGGGTAACGTCTCGGTGCCTATTGTAGCGGTCAACCCTATTTACAATTATTATTCCATTTGAGGAGCCCTATCGTTGGAAGGTAAATGTCCCAAAATTTTTATATGAGCGGTTGCGTCTCATCTACGTGAGTGTTTTTCGTGTAGAAGGTTTGACAAAAATACGTAATATAGAGGTAGATATGGTTGTTTCCGTGTGATAACTGACGATGGATCAAGGTTGACCGTTTCGATCGAGCCCTTAACTTTGTCGGATCCAGTTGAATTTTTTTCCACATACATCTTTCGTCATAATGATCATATTTGACGGTCGAATTTTAATTTTTGACTTTTAATCATCGGAATCACAATATGCATACTAATGTTGTATAACTTGTTTATTAGGTTTTAAGCAAATGCACAACTTTATGAACTAACTCTACATAGAAGCAAAATTATCAAAAAACTCGTGAAATAAGATGTGTTCGGAATGATGAAATACAGCTCTGGTTAAAAAATCACGTAATTCGGGTAACGTCTCGGTGCCTATTGTAGCGGTCAACCCTATTTACAATTATTATTCCATTTGAGGAGCCCTATCGTTGGAAGGTAAATGTCCCAAAATTTTTATATGGGCGGTTGCGTCTCATCTACTTGAGTGTTTTTTGTGTATAAGGTTTGACAAAAATACGTAATATAGAGGTAGATATGAGTGTTTCCGTGTGATAACTGACGATGGATCAAGGTTGACCGTTTCGATCGAGCCCTTAAGTTTGTCGGATCCAGTTGAATTTTTTTCCACATACATCTTTCGTCATAATTATCATATCTGACGGTCGAATTTTAATTTTTGACTTTTAGTCATCGGAATCACAATATGCATACTAATGTTGTATAACTTGTTTATTAGGTTTTAAGCAAATACATAACTTTATGAACCAACTCTACATAGAAGCAAAATTATCAAAAAACTCATGAAATAAGATGTGTTCGGAATGATGAAATACAGCTCTGGTTAAAAAATCACGTAATTCGGGTAACGTCTCGGTGCCGATTGTAGCGGTCAACCCAATTTACCTTTATTATTCCCTAGAGGGAGCCCTATCGTTGGAAGGTAAATGTCTCAAAATTTTTATATGGGCGGTTGCGTCTCATCTACATGAGTGTTTTTCATGTAGAAGGTTTGACAAAAATACGTAATATAGAGGTAGATATGAGTGTTTCCGTGTGATAAGTGACGATAGATCAGGGTTGACCGTTTCGATCGAGCCCTTAAATTTGTCGGATCCAGTTGAATTTTTTTCCACATACATCTTTCGTCATAATGATCATATATGACGGTCGAATTTTAATTTTTAACTTTTAATCATTGGAATCACAATATGCATACTAATGTTGTATAACTTGTTTATTAGGTTTTAAGCAAATGCACAACTTTATGAACCAACTCTATATAGAAGCAAAATTATCAAAAAACTCGTGAAATAAGATGTGTTCAGAATGATGAAATACAGCTCTGGATAAAAAATCACTTAATTCGAGTAACGTCTCGGTGCCGATTGTAGCGGTCAACCCTATTTACCTTTATTATTCCCTAGGGGGGAGACCTATCGTTGGAAGGTAAATGTCCCAAAATTTTTATATGGGCGGTTGCGTCTCATCTACGTAAGTGTTTTTCGTGTAGAAGGTTTGACAAAAATACGTAATATAGAGGTAGATATGAGTGTTTTCGTGTGATAAGTGACGATGGATCAAGGTTGACCGTTTCGATCGAGCCCTTAACTTTGTCGGATCCAGTTGAATTTTTTTCCACATACATCTTTCGTCATAATGAACATATCTGACGGTCGAATTTTAATTTTTGACTTTTAATCATCGGAATCACAATATGCATACTAATGTTGTATAACTTGTTTATTAGGTTTTAAGCAAATGCACAACTTTATGAACTAACTCTACATAGAAGCAAAATTATCAAAAAACTCGTGAAATAAGATGTGTTCGGAATGATGAAATACAGCTCTGGTTAAAAAATCCCGTAATTCGAGTAACGTCTCGGTGCCATTGTAGCGGTTAACCCTATTTACCTTTATTATTCCCTAGGGGGAGCCCTATCGTTGGAAGGTAAATGTCCCAAAATTTTTATATGGGCGGTTGCGTCTCATCTACGTGAGTGTTTTTCGTGTAGAAGGTTTGACAAAAATACGTAATATAGAGGTAGATATGAGTGTTTTCGTGTGATAACTGACGATGGATCAGGGTTGACCGTTTCGATCGAGCCCTTAACTTTGTTGGATCCAGTTGAATTTTTTTCCACATACATCTTTCGTCATAATGATCATATCTGACGGTCGAATTTTAATTTTTGACTTTTAGTCATCGGAATCACAATATGCATACTAATGTTGTATAACTTGTTTAGTAGTTTGTAAATAAATGTGCAACTTATTGAACCATAATTATTTTTCACTATAATCATAATAAGAAAAAAAAATTATCAATTTGAAAAAAAAACCGAAAAAAAAAACCGAACCGTAGGTGTGGTTTGGTTTGCGGTTTGGCCTCTTGAATAGTAAAAAACCGAACCGAACCGGACCAAAATATAATATTCATTTTTCCCATGTTCACATGGGCCGCACGGGTGAGGGTTAGGCCTCAAGGAATGAAATAATTCCGTCATTTTACTCATCGTGTAATCGCACCCCTACTCCAATCTTCTTAATCTTTGTTTTTCTGCATCTCAGAAGCAAAGGTCTCTAATCCCAGGAGAGAGAAAAAGAAAAGAGAGAGAGAAGAGAAAACTAGAAAAAGTAGAGCTCTCTTGTGGTGGTCCAGAGTGATTAAAACTTTAAGACCATGTTTCGAATTGGAGAGTTCGGGCACGTGGTCTGCAGTTCTCAACGATTTCGTTTCACCAAATCCCAATTTACGGGCAAGCTGCCCGGACCCTGCCCCAGTTTAGGTGGCTAAAGCAAATTTCTTACCACGATCTTGGGAACAAACACTCGCCTCTCTCTCTCTCCCTCTCGGTCTCGTTTGAGTCGTTTCTCTCAAGTCCAGCGGTCGCGTCAATCGCCTTCTCCAATAACCGGCGAGTCAGTCACCATGTCATCTTCTTCGCGCACTACTCTGGTACCACTCGAACCTGTGCTTTTAACTTTCTTTGTGCATTTTCTAGGGTTTAGCCAACAATTTGGGGCTAAATTTCGAAATGCTTTGAAATCTCTGGCTAAACTTTGCAATTCAAGTGCCGGTTAACCTGTGCGGTTCTAGGTTTTAGAGTTAGGCGAACAATTCGGGCTGGATTCTGAAATTGAAACCTGCTAAAACTGTAGACTGCAATTGTGAATACAAGAGAACTAGATGAGTTGATTTTGCCAAAAGAGTGGTCAATACGACCAAAAGAAAAAAAGGTTGCTGTTCAATTCTTTAATAAATTACCTATTAGGTGCTGATTTGAGTCTTAACAGATACGCACTGTGTGTGATGGAGTTAAAGAGCAACGAATGGCTACAGGAGGCATCCAGTTTGTTATTTATTCACATCTTCTTATTTCAATTACTGTATTCACAGACATTTCTTAGTAACTTTGTAAATCATGTGTAGGCGGACCCTTGCTACTAATCTGGCAACTGCAACAACTGCTAGTGCAGGTAACTTGTGTTTCTTGTTTGTTTTTCATAATTCATAGGTTTTTTTGATACAAAATAATTGCCAAGTCTTCTGTTGATACGAATTATAGCTTTGGGCCTGGTTTGTGGGCCGAGTCGACAGTCCGCAGCGTCACCATTGGGCCAGCCGTTTACTTTCTGTTTAATTAGCGTTAATTAGTTTTAATGGTTGTTAATTCAGTTGGATTAGGGTTTAGTTTTGACCGGTAGATGTGGGACAAGTGGCGTGATCCGATTGTGTCGGTAAAGACTGTATGTAAAGAATAATCATGTTATTTAGGAACTGCTAGTTAAGTCGTATTCAATTATAAGATCTTAAAACATCAAAAGTTAAATCAAAATGAAACTCAAAATGTGGTTGGTTTTGTAGTTGTTGGTAATTTATTTAAGAATTTAGATGGATTCTAGTCAGTTCATATATCAACAATGTACAAGTGTCGAAGGTTTGTTTTGACAAACTGGTTATGCAGCAATCTTTTGCTTCGCATATAGACTTATATGCAATTGATGCAAACTATATCTACTTATCTAGAATTATACCATGTTTTCCGGTTTGAGGAATTTATATTGATTCCGCCTTTTGGTTGATATATGCAGGATGTATTTTCTTGATGATACTTGGGATGCTATCGTCTCTTGTTACTAGTGCTGGTAGCTTACCTTCCTCCCCTCTTTCTCTATTTATCCTACAGATCATGATAATAGGCTTTTTAGATTTCATTTGGGGATTAAGATTTTGATTTCAACCTCATCTGGTTTTCAATTTGTAAATCTTAGGATTTGACTAGGTATGTTTATTCTCCATGAAAGATTTTGATGCGGTCATTGTCCCTTTTCAACTGCACATATTTGCACATATGGGTTTAGTAGTTGCCACTTTCTGTTTTGTACCCATTTTCTTTGCTGTTTCATATCTTAAATGGTTTTCTATTTGCCTTGGTATAATTCTCAGTTTCTGGCATTTGACTTAAATGCTGTGGACTTTTTACAACTATATATGGGTGCACATTTGATTTCATTTTGATTTACTAATATGTATGACAGATAATCTTGAGGCAGTTCATGCCAATGTTCAAACTGATGTTGGTACTAATGGAGGTACATCCAATTCTTGTTTCTGCTATTTTATCAGTGTTGTTTTGTGTTTTTTTTTCTAATGCAACTTGGCGGGCATTAATTACAGCCTCTCGTGCTCCTTCAAATGTTCCTTGTGCTGCTGCTACTTATTCAAGGTATTACTAAGCCTATCTTTTTAATGTGCTTTTGTTTTAACTTATCAATGACTGGACAAATTACTTTTTCTTTTTATCATGGAGTGACAACTATTTATTAGTATTCAAAAGGCACTTGAGCTTTTCAGTTCATATAGAATTTAGGAAATAATGAGCAATAAGGTAAGTTTGCTGGTCCAAGTACCAATGCTTAAAACAACACCGATTTGTTCCATGGGGCCATTAATTAATAATGCAAATAGAAAAGTTAATGACGTTCAACGCTGAACAATACCGTTAGACTTTATTAACAAACAAGGGCACAATGCTATTGGGTTCAGTAGCAAAGCAAGTTAAGTATCAAACAATGGTCTATCTGGTATAACGTTTAAAGACTATTCAAAGAACAATCATGCTATTTATGAACTGCTAGAGTCGTATTCAATTAAAAAATTGTAAAACCTCAAAATTAATCAAAATGAAACTCAAAAGATGAAAAAAGTGGGTTAGTTTTGTAATTGGTGGTAATTTTCTTTAGAATTTAAATGGATCCTAGTTAGTTACTTCATATGTCAACTCAGTGCAAAAGTGGCGAAACTTGTTTTTTTGACAATGTTATGCAGCAGTCCTCCACTTCGCATATAGACTTACATGCAATTGATGTAAACTAATCTACTTATCTAGAATTATACCATGTTTTCCAGTGCGAGGAATTTATATTGATTCAAGCTTTTGGTTGAAATATGCAGGATGTACCAGCACTATCTTGATGACAATACTGGTACTGGTAGCGTATTTTCATCCCCTTTTTCCCATTTATCCTACAGATCATGATAATAGGCTTTTCAGATTTCATTTGGTAATTAAGATTTTGATTTCAACCTCTTCTCTTTTTCAATTTGTAAATCTTAGGATTTGACAAACCAAAGAGATGTTGGTCTAGCTGTCAGACTATTGATTTGCTCCCAAGAGGTATGGGGTTCGACCCTCTCCAATGCTACCCACCTAGCAATTGCTAGAGTTTCCAGTTTCCAAATGTTGTGGGATCAGGCAGGAAACCTAGGGATTAGTGGGTCAAAGATCCAGATACCATAGTTTCAAAAAAAATCTTTATGATTTGACTATAGTTCTGTTTATTCTCCATGAAAGTTTTCGATGTGGTCATTGTCCCTTTTCAATTGCGCATATTTGTACATATGGGTTTAGTAGTTGCCACTTTCTGTTTTCTACCGATTTCCTTTGCTCTTTCATTATCTTAAATGGTTTTCTATTTGCCTCAGTATAATTTTCAGTGTCTGGCAATTGATTTCATCGCTGCGGACTTTTTACAACTATACATGGGTGCACATTTGATTTCATTCCAATTGTGCTTGAAATAAAAGTATTATTTCATCGCTGCGGACTTTTTACAACTATACATGGGTTCACATTTGATTTCATCGCTACGGCTTTTTACAACTATACATGGGTGCACATTTGATTTCATTCCAATTGTGTTTGAAATAAAAGTATTATTTCATCTCTAGATTTACTGATATGTATGACAGATAATCTGGAGGCAAGTCATCAATACTGTTCAAACTGATGTTGGTACTAATGGAGGTGTGCTTCTAATTTCTTGTCTGCTATTTTATCAGTGTTTTAGTTTTAATTTTTTTAATGCAACTTAGCAGGCATTTTATAAAATTACAGCTATTCGTGCTGCTTCAAATGTTCCTTGTGCTGCTGCTGCTTATTCAAGGTATGACTAAGCCTATCTTTTTAATGCGCTTTCGTTTCAAATGATTTTTTTTTCCTTTTATCACTTGATTTGTTCAGGTCATAGAGAATTTAGGAAATAATGAGCAGTAAGGAAAGTTTGCTGGTCCAAGTACCACGCTAAAAATAATACCAATTTGTTCCATGCGGGCCATTAATTAATAATGCTAATATGAAAAAGTTATGGACATTTGAGTTTAGTGACAAACAAGGGCACAATGCTATTTGGGTTCATTAGCGAATAAGGCTATTGAAGTGTCAAACAATGGTCTATCTGGTACAAGGCTTAAAAGATTATATTCAAAGAATAATCATGTTATTTTCGAACTGGTAATTAAGTCGTATTCAATTACAAGATCTTCAGAAGTGGGTGAACTTCAATGATTCCTTGTTAATAACATCATATGTCAACCAAGTACAAAAGTGGCAAAAGATTGTTTTGACAAACTGGTTATGCAGCAGTCTTCCACTTTGCATGTAGATTTGTATGCCTAATTGATGTAAACTATATATACTTGTCTAGAATTATACCATGTTTTCCAGTTGAGGAATTTATATTGATTCCAGCTTTTGGCTGATATTTGCAGGATCTACCAGCAGTATCATACTATACATAATGAACTATTTTCGTTGTTCTGGATTATAAAGTTGGTTGGTATTCATTAATCCGAACTCTAGATGGATATACAGCCACTCATGCTACTCCGACTCTTACTTCTGCTGTACCTGCTGCTACTTGTGCAGGTATGTTTCCTTTCTGAAATTTGATGTGGGTCTGAATTATAAAGTTAGTTGATTATTAATTTGTACTATAGATGGAATACAGCAACTCATGCTACTCCCACTATTACTTCTGCTGAACCCACTGCTACTCATCATGCTGATACTAGCGCAGGTATGTTGCATTCTGAAATTTAACGAACTAACTAGTTCTTGTGACTAAAAAGTTGGTTAATAATTCAATAATTTGTTCCAATGGAAATGCAGCCACTTTTGTTACTCCCACTATTACTGCTGCTCAACCCACTACTGCTTATCCAAGGTAAAACCTAAATTAAGTTATTCAGTTTTACCTTTCAGAGTTAGTTCTATGACTACATTTGGCTCATACATGAATGACATACAAAAGTCTCACAACCTTGTATTCTCAGCAAACAATCAAATTTATGCTTGCTTACTTACTCTGCATAGTTTGTGAACTATTTCAAATTACTCCTAATAATTACAAACTTTTCAAGCATGACAACAAAAGAAGCACTAAATTACAGCCACATTTCACAAAAAACCTCTTCTAGAGAGTGTATCGACTATATGTTATTGACCCTCAAGAATAATTAGATATAATCCCGAATATATAAGCCTCTTTAAACCCTAACTGGCCTAACATTTATCTCAGGAAACTCGAAAAACAGTATTACTCAATTCAGTCAATTGTTACTGATAACAAATAAGCAACCCTTAGTCAATGATTTAGTTGGCACACAATTGAAAATTATGCTATTGAGGGTCAATAGGAGGATGCGATAGAGGGGCAGTAGGAATAATGCTATTCAGTTACTCAAAATACAATTCTGAGCAAAAACATGGTTGTGTTTATCTTATTCCCTAATAATAACATTCACATAATTGATAGTCAATCAAAATTATAAAATTATAGGCTTACACTCTTACCATATATGCATGTATTACACAAACTTATAGAAGTAGGTAACAAGTGGTACATATACAATGTTATTCACAAAAAAAAGCTTATGTATCTTTTTTTGTTTTCCTCTGATTGACCACATAGAAAGTTTGAAACTCATTATTAGGCTGTTAATCTCTTACCTGTCATTCCATGTTTTGTTTGTAAAGGTAGAATATTGTCACATTGTTGGTCTTTTGTATGAGATTGAAATTAAAAGGTGGATGTTCTAAACTTCTAACTCAGCTTGAAGTGGACAGTCAATAGGTAATAATGTTAATCAAGGGCACAATGCTATTAGGATTCAGTAGCAAATAAGATTATTGAAGTTCAGTATGTAACAGTGCATTCCCATTAAACTAAAATCAAAACCAAACGCAAAAGACGAAAAATATACAAATAAGTGGGTTAGTTTTGTAGTTGGTGGTAATTTGCTATAGAATTTAAGTGGCTCCTAGTTCATTATTTCTTATGTCAATGGAGTACAAAAGTGCAAAGGGTGATGAGTCTGTTTTGACAAGGTAGTGAGCCAGCAGTCTTCCAATGTGCATTTAGACTTTATGCAATGTATGTAAACTATATGTACAATTTTACCAGTTCGAGGAAATTATATTGATTCCAGCTTTTTGCTGTTATTTGCAGGATATACCAGCAGTACCTTGATGATACTAGTATTGCTGTAGTCAGTTTAGTGGATACTATTAGTACGATACTACTAGTACTGTTCGAGTGGATACTACTACTACCGTTCCCGTTGCTAGTACTGTTCACGTGGATACTACTAGCACAGACACATCTGGTACAGGTAGCTTACCTTCCCCGCCCTTCTATTTGTTGGATTGATTTATTTTGTTGGCTGGTTGTTTTGTGTATGAGATCTAGTAATTAAGCTAAGTAATGATTCTTAACGATAATTTTGGTGGATAATTGAATAACTAGTTTTGTATATAAAACCACAGCTGCTAGTGGTGGTAGTGTCTCTCGTCTGACACGTTCTTGGAGGACAGTTGTGTTAGTAGCGCTGTTGGCGTTGCTTGTGTCCTCTCCCGATTATGGCGGTTTAGCTCCAGTTGCAGAGCAGGGGATAGCCGTAGCAGCTGACGCTGTTGTTGCTTATGCAGCAACAGCAACGCTTCACAGATTCAGGGGTTATCTACATTTTGTTGCAGACCCCATTCTCTCGTGGCTTCCAGTGCGGTTTATCAGACTATTTCCTACTGTTGTCTTACCTCCTGGACAAATTTCTCGCCTTACCATCCAGGAGATCGCGTCTCTTCCCATTGATACCATAGCACAGCAGCCACTTGAGGTTATTGCACAACTACCTTCTGAGTCCATAGCTCGACTGCCTACTACACTCATTGCCCAGCTTCCTCTATCTTCCAGCTCCATCATAGCCCCACCAGATGGCTCGGTGTCGGATTTCATGGTTGGCAGAGGCTGTTATGGTCGGTATCACATCTTACAGTGGCTTATCTTCCTGATTGGATTCCTGCCCCATTTACCACATGGGCATTGAGATTTTCACTCGGTCTCGGTTCAGTATTGTTTTGCAGTTTCATCATTGAGCAGGTATTTAAAGACATTTTTTGTTTTAAATTATTCATCACTGCATCATTTTGTTTGTTTACTTGTGATATTATAATTTTTTTTATGTTACAGCTTTTGTGCCATATTGTTGAGTTGCTGAGGCGATTTCGTAGGCGTTTTCGGCGTGACGGTAGGGGGCCATGAGGATGATGTATTTGTTTTGTTTTGGTTCGTTGATGTTGATTAGTTTTGCAGAATATTCAGAAAGTTTCATCTTGACAATTGTTTTGTTTTAGCGGATGGATATAGATTGGACAGATATTGACTGGTTTTCTGATGGATGGATATTGGATATGCAAAATCAAATTCCTATGACTTGGTATATCGTACAATCTTTTGGTTATTGTCATACGACTGATTGCCATTCATTAGGGGTCATGTACACGCATAAAACAAACAATGAAAAATAGGTTAGCATCAGACTACGGGTTCATGCTCATGGACTTCCTTTGTTATCACCAGGAAGCACTACACCCAAATGCCGCTTTAAGTTCTAGAAATACTGGACCGGGGTCTTATTCTTTGATCATTCATGAACATAATAATACCACATACCTCTAGTAAATTCCACTTCTGTATCTTGTCCTTCGGGTTCAGGGTCTTCAGGCGGCATGTAGAGCGCGCTTGCTTATAAACAAACATCTGTAATGGGAATCTGATAACGGAAGCTCAATTCATAAAGAGAATATAGGCTCAAGATGAAACAATTACCCTGCCATCCTGTTCAAAAAAAATACCCTGCCAAAAAGGGTTAAAGCGAATGGGGATTATCAAAGAACATATATGAAGCTTCTGGGAGACTTTTATTACATAACACAAGTCATGGCTAATGCACTACGGCATATACAAAGATGCTCATAGTTTCCTCATTTCCACTTCAGTATTCTGCACAGCAGCATAGCCGTTATGATACCACCTGCAGACATCTTGAGCAGTATAGGCCAATCGACCTGCCTAGATGTCTTCAGTCGCTCATTAGCCGGTTCAACAATTTGTCGTACGCCGGCCACTTCCACAATTGGTCGCTCGCCGGCCACTTCCACAATTGGTCGCTCGCCGGCCACTTCCACAATTGGTCGCTCACTGGCCACTTCCACAATTGGCTGCTCATTGGTCACTTCAACAGTTGACCCCTCCCCAGTGGCTGGGATTATCAGCGCCTCACCAGCCACTTCTGCAATTGGCCTCTCACCATTCACTTCCCCAATTGGCCCCTCGCTTGTCACTTCCAAAGTCGGCAGCTCACACGGCACTTTCACAACTGGAATCGGATATCGGCACAAAGGACACAGGTGAATCACCAGCAGCCACTTAACAATGCAGTGTCCATGATACAGATGCGAGCAGGGCAAGCGAGCAATCATCTGCGGATGATCACTTCTTTCTTGTACAATGTCAATATGATCAAGACCCTCCCTACAAATAATGCAGGGTGTTTGTCTCATAGTTAGATCCAAACTATCGAGGGTCACTTTCTCCATGTTGTCAATGGATAATTTAGTTGCAGCGACACGCTTGGACATATGCATGAAACCCATTGTAACCCTGTCAACAATCTTGTGATATTCTTCAACACTTCTAGCACACCCCAATAAGCGGACAGTGGTATTTACAATGACGATGTCAACAAGCAACCCGAGGACAGCCACTTCAACCGCCTGGAATGTTTTCGCAATAATGTCAGGGTGTTCATCTACTGGGATGTCAGGCATGTTGCTGGAAACAAACTCATTCAGCTTATCTGTGTACATATTCCTATCCGTTAAGAAATCGGAGGGGTCAATAACAACTCCTTTGTTAACTAGGATGTCTGGGTCATCGTAAGTTATGTCTCCGAGAGTATCAAACCGGCGGCTTCCAATTCGCTTATAGAGGATAAATCTCATGTAAAGAGTGCCACTTGGGATTTTAACTTCAACAGCATCATTTGGTTCTGTTTGCCACGTATTGGTATGAAAAAAACAGATCTCGGTTGACATGTTCGAAGAACTGGTATCAATACAGAGACAGAGAGAGCATCAGCGGAAAGCCAAAAAACGTGTTGAATTTGTTCCACACAAAACTTTAACATGTATCATCACTGCCCTGAATGCTAAAGTTTGTTTGAACTTAATTGCAACTGTAATCCAGTTGCTATTTGATTACAATTAACGAATTAACAGAGAGCATATAATCTCTACAATGAAAAAAGGAGGGTTCAATCCAATTATATATATCCCGGAAAGAGAGCAAGTAGAAGCGATGAAACTTTAAGACCCAGATGCCCATAAAAAAGAAAACCAATTCATTCAATACATGGGAAGAAAAAATGCCCCAAGTCGAGGAGGAGAGGAAGCAATACTTACATGTGGGATCGATAGTTTTCTTCCATGGAACAAAGAGCAGAGAAGGAGACAGAATAACTTAGGGCTTTCGCGTTTCGTAGTTTCAATGGAGGAACTCAGGAACAGAGCGCCGTGCGTCTACTTTTTAAGGCAGGGCCGGTTGGCGATGGCAATAATACCCATTGGATACGGCTCACGGATATTCATATACGTAAATCAGATATTCATATACGTAAATCAGGTATTACAGACTAATACGGCTCACGGATATTCATATAATGAATATATCATATCTTAATGACATTAGACCAAGATATACATGACAGAATATTTTAGAACACTTTTTCTTGTGATGTGTGCCTCCATTCAATGGTGCTCCAGATGTTGTTCGTCAAAATCTCGTCAAGTAACAAAAACCCAATAGGAGAAAACTAAACCTTTATTGTAGGAGAAAAAAGTACAACACACCAACTACTTCATTAAGAATTTTATCATTCTTGAACAACTTCATGTTGATCAATGGTTTATAAGAGATAAGCGGTGCATACTATGTTGTTTCGTTAAAAACCTTCCTAAGAGAAAATCCGGTGGGACAAAAGTCTTGGTGTAAGGGAAAAAACACAACTACACCCTTTATATTTGATGATAACATGTATGTGCTAGACTCCCTATGAAGTCTGCATCTCCTCCTGATCTTTAGATCATTCATAGGAGTACGGATAACTTAGCATATTAATGTTTTTTAAACATATCTTCAAATGTGGCATTGAACAATGATTAGCTATCAGACCATATAGTCCTCAAACATGATATTTTATACTTTGACCTAGAGGAGAAGACTACTTGTGAACTCAAAACACAAGTTCATGATTCTCGCGCAATATGACCTTTAGGTACTAAAACAGCTGTAACTTATTGTAGGAAAAATATATAGACGATCCGTAAATGCTTCTGGAAAGTAGACATCCGTGCTTTTCTAACCATAGATTACACACCTTCTGGTTAGTCCGGAGCTGTTCATGAATTCTAGTCGAAGTCGATTGTTTTGGTAAAATCAGATTGTCAGACAGATCTGTCATACATTATAACAATTGCCATAACTCACTCAATATGATAGCTATGATCAAATATTTAGTTTTTCTGGAAATTAGACACATAGATCTTTCCAACGGTACTAGTTTTACTATTTTCTAGTAAGTGAGCGTTCCTGTATGTCCCGTGAAAGTTGACCTAGGGAGCTTGACAGATTCTGATTTCGTTTTCGATGTGTCTTTCTTGTATAGGGATAGAATAAGCCCAAATACATTTTTTATCCAAGGATTTCACTTCTACCCCCATGGTGACTCGAACCCATGACTTTGTCAATAGGTAGTGGATGCGTATACCACTACGCTATAACCATTGCGCTATAAGCCCAAATACATTTAAGTATGGAAATGCTGTCTTTATGTCATTCCATTGGCATTTAGATTTATAACGAATGAGAGATCAAGTCTTTCGTATTTTGTCAAGTATATGATGCGCCTTATTATACTTAGATGATAATTTCATCTCTTAACGGATCTCTCTCTTTTAGAGACAAAACTTTGACTAATCATAGAAGTATATGAAGACATCACTCTTAGAGCGCCTAGACCGATTGATAGAAAAACATCATCAACACACAATTATCGACTTCTATTACGAGACCAATTGATGGATAATCAACACCAATGCAGTCGTTGAGTTTCATTATGAGATTGTGTCTTTCCCAATATCTTTTTCATTCTAACCTCTGATATTTGATACATATGGACATGTCTTGTGCATCAAGAGACCATGTAAATCAGGAATGAATACGCAAGGGCATTATGCGTTTCAACCACTTTTACAAACCACACGTTCCTATGGTTCATAGTAACTTGATTTGGGAGAATGAAGTCTTCAAGACCTTTATTCATATCTTTTATCCCATAGAGATGCTATTATGACCACATTTATAGGCTGCATGTTCAGTTATTTAGAAACTACCAAACTGACAAAGTAGTGGAGTTCAACAACATCCATTACGAGATAATATTTCATCTTAGTTAATCACAATACGTGTTAATCAGAGACCTTACATCATAAGTTGAGCCTAAACTCTTGTTCTCACTACGCTTTATAACAAAGACATATTGGATAAGGTTTACACTTACGGTGTTGACATCACCTGCCCAAGGACCTATATCTTTGTTAATTTTGTATCTCATATTTCCATTAGGCCAATCTACTACATTGATTTAATAACGAAGTGTAGTTCGATAGTAAACTCATCATTCAACGTCCTCATGTACACTAATGTAAGTACTTATAAAGATCTCTATATGCATGTCCTTGGATTTGATATTGAGGTGTCACCCAATGATAACCACAACTCGGACTTCATCAGGAGACGAATTTGTGTATCATTGATCAATGGATCAGGTCGTGCCAACACTCGCTTTCTCCATAGTGCGAGTAGTTATCAAACTTAAGGGCCTCCCCCTAACTTTTGATGAGCCACACGGCCTGTGACACAATGTTGCCACATTATGACGTCACCATATCACCATCAATGGTTATGGCGTCAAGACCAGCCAACTGCTATTGGTCACGCCATGTCCTTTTGGTAGGATATCAATCCTTGCAAATATTTGCAGCATGTGATATCGTCACTTCAACACTTTAAGCATTTGGGATCAATATGAGACTTAGTGGTGATAAACTACGACATTCACGTCGTTCCACTTGAACACTTGTGTTCGTATCTCCCCTAACGGCATGAATACAATCTCAATGTGACAATTCTGCAATATAACGGTTAAAGAGATTGTCTGACAAGGTTTTAATCATAAGTGGATGATAGGTAGAGGTCATCAAAGCGACTCATATCCAACCCAAAAACTTATTCATCTCTTATGACTCATCATTAGGTACTGTGACAGTGCAATATGTTACATTTTCGAGCTCAAGGCTTAGAGTCCGTTTCAATCCTGCCAAGCTTAAGGATCGAAATCCCGAGTCAATCCTCGCACACAGTTACAAACTGTCATTCATTAAATTTAATGATGATGGGCCGAAGATGAATAGTAAATTGTATGTAAAATGTGCATAGTCTCATGATGCAATAGAAAGATTGGTGTGCATCACTAATATTCGAGGGACAAGCTTAAGTTGCTTGATCATAACCTTGGTGAGAGCGTATTGCGTATGGTCATGAAGTACGAGACACATAAATTCTATCTTGATGAAGCTTCTATAAACAATGGGTAGTAAACCCGTAGAAGTATAAGCAGCATAAGTAGACGATAATATAACATGTGACCAATATGCTGACACTGCAACCAATCACCATAAAGCATAAAAGATGTCTGTAAGTTAGTTGTATCAATCTATTTAATCTAATTTGGATTTGACGTAAGAATTGAATGTTACCTTTTGTGTCATAGCGTAGGAGGGTCTTACTCTTCATTTAGGTAAACAATAAGTTTTACAAAATTAATGGTGAGCGTTGGACAAAACTAATGACACATCAGGGGAGAGCCGGTGGTCCTCACTTTTATGAGTGCTTGATCGAACGACATCCAAAATAGTGGGGCCATGAGTAGGTGTTTCAATGATCATGCTAAAGCTTGTATGAGTCGGTGTCCCAAATTTCTTTATTGGCGACAACATAAGATTTAATATCCAAATCATAGTGACATATAGTCTACTAGAATGACTCATGCTTATCTCCATGGTCGGCTCTCATCCACACTCATGAGAACTATACACAAAAGTTTCTACCATTCTCACAATGAGTTTCTTTTGGTAACCGTTAGCATGTATGTTCTTGAAACATAACAAGGTTCAATTGCTTGTCAATATATAGAGGGCACATATGACATGGATCATGGTACCCTTAGGCATGAAGAATCGATTTCAACCGTGTCCATAAAAGACTGGTGATGATCCAATGATCGTAGTCAAATCAAATTTACAAGGCACTAAATTGCTCGTCCCTTAGAATCTTGTAGGTAATTCTACTATCTACGAGGCACTCAACTTCTTTATGAGAGATATCCACTAAAAGTCAGTATATACATGAGTAAATAGTTTCATTACGACCATTTAGAAGGATGCATAATAAGCTGCAATCCTGAGTGCAAAATGAAATTTCCATGCAGTATGACTTTTGCGCACTAAATCAGTCATAACTTTTTCATTAAGATGTCTATGAATGAACCAAGAGATGTTCTGGAAACTAGACGCAAAGAGCTTTCTAGTGATATATGATACGGGTTCTAGTTCATCAAGATCTGATCACAAAGCTCATATAAAGTTAATGTCCAAAAATAGACAGATTTGCTATTTTCGTAGATTTGACATGATTGAAGCTGTGAAGCTATGGGATGGCGTGTAGGTCTATACCTTAGCCAAGAAAAATGTGTTTACTCATCAACGATGTGGTGGATCAAGTATTCAACGTCTAATGAAAGACGCCAATTGGTTATATAGCATAGGGAGAACCAAAATTGAAAGCTTTCGGCAATTTCAAGTGTTAGCATGACTAGACATGTCTGTAGAGAGTCGGTGGTGCTGACTAGGCACTCTTAATACCTCTTTCTCCTTAAATTCAGACAGTTCTAGACATCATGCTAAACTTATATTAACCTAGAGCTAACGAAGATAGAATATCCACTAGTATAGAAAACTTTCAACCAAAATATTGTTGGAGAGGAGAGATCCCACATCAGAAACATGATAAATAAAATATAAATTATATGTGGGTGGATCATTCCTAATTGTACCGAGGCCTTTTGTGGTTAAAAACCAACACCTTAAAGGTGGTTAAGTTGGGACAGTATCGGTACACAGATGATCCACGGGCCACGCTTGTCATTGTTTGACTTGGTATCAGAGCGGGTCCCTCTCTAATTGCGTCTCATTGGTTGGTGGGTTCGATTGGTGTGACATATGTACACGTGCTAAACCCTTGAGTCTGGTTGTACGTGAGGGTTAGTGTTTATGTGGATTGTCACCAAGTGCCAGATGAGCTGGGTTAGTGGTCGGATTGGTTTAGACATTTGTACACGTGCTAAACCCTTGAGTCTGGTTGCACGTGAGAGGGCGTGTTGGAGAGGAGAGATCTCACATCAAAAACATGATAAATAAAATATAACTTATATGTGGGTGGATCATTCCTAATTGTACCGAGGCCTTTTGTGGTCAAAACCCAACACCTTAAAGGTGGTTAAGTTGGGACAATATCGATACAAGGATGATCAACGGGCCACGCTTGTCGCTGTTTGACTCAGAGACACATCTTCACAAGGGTACACAAGGCAATGCGTCTTATATGGAAACACAACAGACAATGGAAGAATCAATACTTGAAAAATTCTTCAACATTGTACCAACTATTTCACGAATTTATCGAGGTCTCAAATTGCAAGCACTTGAACATTGATACGACATCTGCTTACAAATAACTTGGAAATAAAATCAAAGTCTCCTCAATGATGTAAAAGTCAGAGGCGTATAAAGCTGGATGCGAAACTATAAAGTTTGCAATCATTTGATTTTCTGTGTACTCTTTGTACATTCTTTGTATGCATTATGACTGAAGGATGAGAGCTCGACAATTCTTGAACCTTCTAGAGATCTACAATGGTTTGATTGTCCTGAGCGAGCGTGAGTTATTTTTGACAAATTTGTGTCTAGACCGGGAGTGCCGCTACTATGGCTAGCTATGTCTCCCCCTCTTTTCTAGACATCGGTGTGGCCTCTATTGTCGTTTTCATGACCCACATCGCCGTACCCAAATAAGGGTTAGTCACACGGACGTAGGTTGGTATGTCAATCTCATTAGCGTAAATGCAGTTCATGTTTCTTGAACCATCTAGAGATCTACAACGGTTAGATTGTCCTGAGTTAGCGTGAGTTATTTTTGACAAATTTGTGTCTAGGCCGGGAGTGCCATTACTATGGCTGGCTATGTCTCCCTTCTTTTCTAGACGTCGATGTGGGCTCTATTGCTATTGCCATAACCCACATCGCCTTACCCAAATAGGGGTTAGTCACACGGACGTAAACTGGTATGTCAATCTCATTAGCATAAATGCAGTTCATATTTGTAATAGATTGATCAAACTCAAGTCTTATTGGTAATAAACCAACTTGGAGGGCTTAGAAAAGCCGATGAGAATCAAATCCGCTAACGGTTATGGATCAAGATGCCACAAAGTATCATCAACGATATATAGTCAACAAGTGGTAATCAGTCTACGTGACTTATAACTTTTTGTATGTCGATGTAACGCCTTTATTTTTCTTTTGAGCGCTAGAGATGTATAATCACGTAATTTCGGTAAAGTCTCGGTGTTGCTAGTTGCGGTCAACACAATTTATCATTCTTTCTACCGACGGGTAGCCCTATTTTCGGGTGTTATTTTTTTAGTAAATTTTTATACCACTAGTTGCGTCTCATCGATTTGAAACTATTTTCAGTTGAAGGTCCGGCCAAAATACGTAATTTAGATGGTTTAAATGATTGTTTCTGTGCGTTTAGGGGTTTAACTTACAGGATTGACCGTCCAGATCGAGCCCTTAACATTATCGGATCAAGTTGAATTTTTTCCCATACATGTATTTTATCATAATAGTCATATCAGAAGGTCAGATTTTCGTTTATCAAGTTTAATCATCAGAATCATAACATGCCTAAGTTCTAAAAAAATAAATTTGTTAGCCATTAGCTGACGAAATTATTGCATTCCGTCTCCTAAGATACCACTTAACCGACGGAATAATTGAGTTCCCGCGCAAAATTTCAGACCAATTTTTCCCGCACAAAATTTCAGACCAAAATTTCAAAAAAATTATTTATCACTTAGCCGACGGAATAATTGCATTCCGTCTCCTACGGCTAAAAATTTCATAATTCGTTTCCCTGCACTAAATTTCTAAAAAAATTCAAAAAACTCAAAATTTCTTCTTTAAATATTCTCTTCTCCTCTCTTTTTTCTCCAAACTCTCTCCTCTCTCTCTCTCTCCTCTCTTCTCTTCTCCAAATGGTGGTTGTGGTGTGTGGTCTGTGGTGGTGTGTGGTGGTGGGTGATGATGGTGTGTGGTGGTGGTTTTTGGTGATGGTTTGTGGTAGTGTGTGGTTGTGGTGGTTGTTTTTGGTGGTTGTGTGTGGTGGTGGTGTGATGGTGGTTTTTAGTGATGGTTTGTGGTGGTGGTGATGGAGTGTTGTGTTTGGTGGTGGTGATGATGTGTGGTGGTTTGTGGTGGTGGTGGTGGTGATGGTGTCTGGTGGTGTGTGATCGCCGGCAGTGGATTTTCGGAGATCGATCTTCATTTTTTTAATTTAGGTTTACCGTCGGTTAAGAGTATTTTTATTTTTTATTTTAAAATAATTTCGTCAGCTAAAATCCTAGCCGACGGAATTTCAGTCTCCTAAGTAATTCTTAGCTGAAGGAATATTTTGAATTTCATCGGTTAAGAATTACTTAGGAGACGGAATATCAAATATTTCATCGAATAAGATGATTATTAATTTATTTTAATTTTAAAATAATTCGGTCTACTAGGACCTTAGTCGACAGAATCATTCTGTCGGCTAAGATCCTAGTTGACGAACCTTAGCAGACGGAATTTTCGTCGACTAGGTTGTATCTTAGTCGACGTAATAAATTTTTTCGTCGGCTAAGTTTTTGTTAGATTTTTTTAGTTATTTTCTATTAAAATTGTTCTGTCGGCTAGGTATAATTTTCCGTCAGCTATGTTATAACCTAGGCGATGAAAAATAATTTCGTCGGATGAGTTGTTATAAATAATCATTTATTTTTATATATAAAAATTTTGTCGGCTAGGTAGAATTTATCGTCACCTAAGTTGTTACAATTAATCATTTATATTTATATTTAAAAATTTCGTCGGCTAGGTTAAATATTCCGTCGGTTAAGTAATACTTAGCCGATGGAATATATTTATGTCTCCTAGGTGCTAATTCTGTCAGCTAAGTGTTTTTTTTTCTACTAGTGGAATTGCAAACCCAAATGCTTGTAAGTGTAAAAACTCCAGGTTTTCATCCAATCACCAACTGTAAGACGATATAAACGGGTAGCAGTGGGCCTCAATTGGACCAATACGGCTGCATGCAAGATTGCATAGCCCGACACAAATACTAGAAGCTTGGTGCGCATTACCAAGGTTCTATCTACGAGACCATCGTGGGTGTAAACATAGGAAACTATATGTTCAAAAAATCCCTAGGGATATAAAATAATCATCGGAAGCCTTTCAATGTAAACTCTTCGGTATTATCAAGTATAAAATAATTCGAGTGGTGTACCCTCATTTTCATGGGTGAGAGTTCAGCAAACACATCATTTTCTTGTGGACAGTAGTGTGACATCTGGCCACATTTGTCGATGCACCAACCAAAATAATTAATATTTAACTGGTATGTATGGTGGTTGGATAGGTCCACGAATTTTCCTTACATTCTATGCAGAGAAGATAGTGTATATTTTGATCGTTGCCTATAATGGTCTAGTATTCAACATCCTTACCGAGCAACATAACATAATGTGTCATTAAAGATAAGACCTTTATTCTAAGAGGGATTCCCATGTGATAATTTAGTTAAGGATACGGTGCATCACACCCTAAGTTTTTCAAACAACAATACTTTAGTGAGTATTTGCTCAAATCATTTAGCTTCTAGCTAATATATATTAATATCTTCAATGTATACTTCGGGCGGCACAATTAAAGATTATGCAAAGATATTACACTATTTCCCGTAGTTTCAACATTTTAACCATTAGTCATAATGACCTTACCTTTTAATAATGTTCTTCTGAAACGTAAAGATATTTTTTCTCATCAACTAGACGAGAACACTCAATTTCTTAACATTGATAACACATAACAACTTTGATTTATTTTCTAAGGCAACAGGTCTTCTCATGTCAATATTCTCTAATTTGATCTTTATTTCAGGCAAGGATGATGTTTAGTTCAGATTCTTTCTTCTGAAGACTTCCAACTAACATGAAATGAATAAAAACTACTAATTTTATCATGTGATCTATGAATGAAACTTCAAGTGTCATAAGTTGGTTATTATCGAAACTACAAGTTCGATTCATATACGAACTACTGGTTTAAAACTTAACTACTGGTTTAAAATTGAACTACTGGTTCATTAGAGACATGTAATTTGAATAATTAGATTAGAAATTTGGTCATGTAACAGTTGATGATATTACTTTAACAATACTAATTCAGCATTGCGAATGTCAAGAAATTATGTGCAAATGCTTCTAGCAATTAACTATAAGAAATTACGGCTGTGGCTGCGCGTGTAGGCTCATCCGGCAGTTCTAGGAGTTTTGGTTGCTCCTATAGGCTTTCTAGGGTTGTTGTGGTTGCATGTAGGTGGTTTTTTGGTGAAGTTGACCGGTTTGAGGGTGGTGGCACGTGGGGCCCACGTGCAGCAGCTTGTGGCGGAGGGTAGCGGCGCGTCTGACATCCTCAGGGGCAGTTAGTTATCCTAGGATCATATACTCGTCGATACGAGCGCATGAATATATAATTTACCGGTTTCGGTTATCATTTAGTGTGACATTCAGTCGAATCGAGTCATTTTTACCTTCGTGTGGTAACTAAGGCCGATTATATAATTGTAGGTGTAAATTGATCGACCAAGTGTTGAAGATTTACCGTGTGGCGGTAGTTGACGCAGCGGGATTTCAATGTGAGTAATTTCCACTAAGGGTGCAATCTCATAAATACCCCTGAAGGTTTTGTCTATTTACAAGGCTGCCACTAAAGTCGAAATTCCTTAAATGCCCTGACACTTCAAGTTAACTACTAGGGTGCCCATTGGGTGGTTTTACTTATATGCCCTTGGAGGATTTATATATTTACGTGGTTGTCTTTACATCATATTTATGTGTTTTGATGTTTGTTAATATGGTTGTTTGTTACGGTTAATAGATAGCTAGTTTTTGTGTATCTCAGCGGAGAGGTTAAACTCCGGAATGGCCTTAGTCATACGTCATCCATAATAGGTGTTTTACCGATAAATAGAAGACGAGATTTGCCCAGTTAGGGCGTTAATTAAAATAAGAGCTACATGTGGCTTGATCCCTGAGTATAGGGTACGTAGGCAGCCTAACCGGATTCAGGTGCAGTCACAAATATTATTAGAACCCTAGGTCCTCTAAATGATTGGTTTGAGATCCAAATGCGGAAATCGGGATAACCTCTGGCTGTGAGGTTTATTCCGGTATCGTTTGGACTGTTTGAAAATGGTTTGGGAAAAAGGGCTATCCCTTCTCAAGGAGGATTACGAGTAAATCTCTCTTGGGATATGTCCTGCACGTCCTAACCCGAGTTTAGGAAGGTAAACTCGGGCCGGGGCGTGACATTCTATACTAGCTTTGCAGCTTAAGTCGAGCTTCCGGCTCAATTTTGTTGTAGTATTTTCAGGCTTTTGGAGCTTATGGCTTAGCATCATTAATATTCACCAATATAACATAAACCAATTCAATATATGTTAATAAATCGTAACAAACCAACTCAATCCAAAAATAATTATATGTAACCGAAATAAATTAAAATTATAACATAAACAACTTAATTCTCATCGACATAATGTATATGTAATAAAATTGGTACTCACTGAACCAATAATTAAATATCAAAAATGTAACGGGTATTAATTGCTTCTGACATTAATTCTTATGAATGATGACATAGAAATAAATTGAAAACCGATGCAAGATAATTAAATGGTGAAATCGAGTAACTGCTTCTGGCATGTTTATATAATAATTGTGTTTCAGCTCATAATGCTTCTAGCATAATATATAGGTTATAAATTTTGTAAATACTTCAGACATTATATTTTCTTAAATTAATTCAACGTAACTAAAATTTGTAACTTACACAATGCTAATAATTTAGCAGTTACTAAAATGAATCATATTCTAATCTCATTAAGAGCAATAACATTTATTTCTTATTTATATCTTAATATGCTATGGGCATAATGGATATTGTCAATATGTAACTGCTGGTATCAATGACTAAATTTATTGTATTTCCATGGTAACCGACATATCCTTTACATATTGGTTATGTACCTAAAAAAATGGGTTCAAATCTCATTAATGTTGCTAACATCTTATATACAAACTGTGAATTAGGTTCATGCTTCTGGCATAACAGATATATACTAATCACGTAATTAAAACACTTTACGTATGTTTCTATAATTTGCGTAATAAATTCACCTATTATGCTTCTAGCATAATTGATTATTATGAACATAATTTGCACGATTAGATGTAACTTCCAAATTAATGGTTACGGTTGGTACTTTTGGAACCCATAGTTACCCAAATTAAGGGATTGTAACATGGTAAATACCTCCTGCATTACATGCTCTTAAATAAAATGTTGAATTTTACACAATTCAAATTGTAACTGACATAATGTATTATATATTAAATTTCGAGTAAATAACATAATCAGACTAAAATGTTGTTGTATTCAAAACCCATCATGAACAATGTTAATTTGTATCACTAAATGCTTCAAGCATAAATATTCCATATATGTAACCGTTGGTATAAATAACAAAATTAATGATTCTACATTAGCGGCTGCATGCATTTCTTTCAGAATGCATTCACGCTCTTGAGTTTGAATGTCATAAAAAATAAGATACTGAATCTGAAGTTCGTTCATCCATACGTCTTTTGATATGCACTACTAGGCATGTGATTAGGCTTATTCTGGTGGCTACTGGCCTCTCCGATGATATTTGATGACAAATTTTCTTTTTCAATCGTAAAACATAAACAAATTTTTGACATTCATGTTCATGTGTTAACCAAATAGACATGCAATAAATTTGGTGTTCATGCATCGTAGGCGGATTTTTCAATATGCAACCAAAGGTAATAAGCATGAAATCAAAGATCAAAACATAAAAACATAGGTTCATGGTTCATGCTTCAAGGTGGTTTTTCATGTAATGAAGGTTTGAAAGAAACATTAATTATGATAAGAATTTAGAAAACTTTACTCAATGTAGAGCGAATCAATGAGTCTTTATATTATGTGTCAGAACTCAGAATCGAGAATATAAGTGAACTATACTTCTAATTCAATCCGAGAGCTTGTTTGTGATTGAATTTCTGAAACCTTGTTGAATGATTCTTCCTTCGATTGATCAACGGTCTCCCTTCCTTGCTGCATAAAAATTTTCTTAGTGTTAGAACTATTCGTGCTAATAACGTGTAAAAGAGATTGAGAAAAGAGAGAAACAACCAAGATAATGAGGGAATATATGTGTGCTTCATTGAGTTGAGAACTCTCTTTTATATAGAGATGGGTCATAATTTAAATTATAATAATAACCCTAATCAGCTAATTACAAGAATGTCCACTAAATAATAATTATTTACAACACAAACAACTTCGGCAAAATCAAACCAACAGTGTCCATATATCAAGGACTGCTCACTAGCATAACATATCTGAAGGTAGGCCTCATCATTTGGCCCTTCGACCCTAACCCGCCCTACCCTCTAGGGCCAAAGCCCTACCTTGCCCTCCATTAGGGCGGGCCGGCCCTAACCCTTCTCGAGTAGGTAAGGGTTGAGCAAATGAAACACGGCCCTACCCTACGACCCTACTCTAATGAGCCCTTTAGGGCCGAACCCGGCCCAACCCTAAAAACCCGCCCTTTATGCCCTAATATGTTTCTTATTTTTTATATTGTTTTAATATGTTTCTTATTTTTAGATACAATACAACTATTCTTCTCTTTTATAGTTGATTTGCTAGCTTTGTTCCTTTGATTTTCTTTTGTTTTGTTCATTAACGATTGTATTTTGATGATTTAGAACATTAGTTCATGAGATATATGAGTATACCACTTTGTTTATAGATAAATGTCTTAAATTAAGTATAATATGTATGCATGCATGTTAAATATAACACAAAAATAAGGTTCATTACATAAAATTCTAAAGCTAAATTGTGAGAAAAAAAATAGCAAGCCCATCTCGATCCTGTTTAGCCCTATTTAAAGGACCGTCCCTACCCGACCCTATTAGTCCTAACGAAATAGGCCGCTAGGACGGGCTAGGGCTTACATATTCAAGCCTCAGCTCTACCCTACCCGGCTCTAAATTTTGTTGACTTTGACCAAACCCTATCCTACCCTACCTTAAGCCCTAAAATTTAGGGTCGGACCGGCCCTAACCCAACCCATGATGAGGCCTATCTGAAGTCAGTAACATAGCATCATATAAGATTTTGCTGGGATACAAGTACTTGAGATCTGAACTACTGCACGGTGGAAAATAGTAGATCGGAGCTCAGAAAACAAGCTCAGAAGCTTACAACACAAAGATCTGAGTGAATCGAGAAGCTAGGGTGTCAGCTACAGACTTCAAATTTGAAGATGCGGAAGCGAGAACTGAAAACAGAGTCAAAGCTTAGGACGTGCATGATCAAAAGTTGAAGGTCTGATATCATGATGACATATTATCTATCAAACCCTAGAAAGCAATATGAGCAAAACGACCAATATTCCATTAGTGCAGCAAGTTACCAGATACAAAGAAACGACCAATATTCCATTAGTGCAGCAAGTTACCAGATACAAAGTGACCAGCTAAAAAGAGGAGAGTATATATTTACAGCTTAGGACATAAATGACTAGCTGATTGTCACATCACCAAAATATAGGAAAAGTGGAAAACTAAGAAAGTCACCAACAGATAAATGACAAAAACTTAAATGGTGACTGAGACAGTTATATACTGGTCAACAGCAGTGACCTATTCAAGATTCCAGAACAGGGACTTTCAGTTTTTCCAAATCTTGGTGTCCCTCCTCCTGGCACCATTCTTTCAGTTTTGGGCAGTCTCGTATTATTAAAGACTTAAGTGAAGATGTTAGTGCACTGCAGTCGAATGAAAGCTTTGGGCAGTGGTTGAACTCTATGTACTCGAGGGATTTGAGACGTGGAAGTGAAGGGACTGTGACAAGTTCAGGACAAGACTCCATTGTGAGTTTAATGAGGGATTCCAAATCACCTTCTTTTACTTCCTTCCACTCCTTCAAATTGAGCATGATGTCAATCTCTAGTATCTCAAGTTCTGGAAACGCCTTGAACGTTTCTGGGTGATCACTACTTCTGAAAAATGCCTGATCGATTTCTTTCACCTTATTCATCTCTACAATGGAAAGAAACTTCAGCTTTGGTAATCGGCCAAGGGATGGGAGAAGCTCACAATTTGCACATTTGTAGAGGGTGATAATAACAAGGTCAGTAATAGATGTATTGCTCAACCAAGATGGGAATTTTGTTCCATTATAGAACAGTATCTGCAACTCTTTAAGACCCTGAGGGGGTTGAAGAGACTCAAGGATGTCTTCTTGCATCTTGTCATTCTCACCCATCAGTTTAGTCCATCGCAAATCTAATCTCTGCAGTCTTTTCTTACTTTTCAAATCCACTTCTCCAGCATCTGCCTTACTCAACACATTTTCAAGCCTCAAAATGCGAAGTGCTCCTCCAAGATCATTTAAATTCTTCAGCTCTCGGATAAGGCGCCCATCATCTCTACCCACAAGAAATGCTGACAAACTTTGCAGGTTACTTAAGCTTCCAAAGTGAACAGGCATGCAATCCAGCTGTCTTATGATATCAAAATCGAGATGTCGTAGACCAGTGAGCATGTGCATACTCCTTGGTAAATCAAACAAATCTTTACAACCTCTGAGTTTTAGGGTCTGTAATTTGGTAAGAGAACCAATTGACTCAGGCAACCGTGTAATCAGTGTATAGGAGACATCAATGTATCGTAGCGGCTGTACATGTCCAACGGAACTTGGCAATGCAGATATGAGTGTTCGACTCAAATTCAATGTTGTCAAGAAGTTTAAGCTCAAAAACAAATCAGCAGGAACATGTTTGATGGAAGACCCATGACCAGAGAGCAAAAGCAGTGTGCGTAGATGTTTAATTTTTGGAAGAACCCCAAAAATCCTTTCATCAATATCCTCATAATTCAGAGACAAATGTTTTGTTGTTGATTCAGAGGCTCTATCTAACTTACCATCCACGCATCTGAAGTATTCAGTGGAGCTTCTGTTATCCAAAAGTGAAAGTTCGACAGGATTTACTTTGTAGAAAAATCTGCTCGGACTATAAGCGGGCACTGAGAAGACTGAATCAAAATCCATTTGGAAATCACATCTGGAGCGCAAAAAGAAGCCTCGACTCTCCAGTGCATTGAAATGTTTAATGCCAGCATCCTCCACTGTCTCTTGCTCAGTCTCTTTTATATCTAAGCCTTCAGCTATCCATAACTGAACCAACTCTAGTTTTCTAAATTCAAAATCTTCTGGGAAAAGGGAACAGTACTGGAATAGTCCTAGTAAATGTTCAGATGAACTCTTGTCTTCCTCAATCACAACATTTTCTTTCACAATTCTAGTTTCTATCTCGTTCTCTTCTTGTGCCTTTTCATTGGGAGAGTGCAACTCTGAAGATACACACACTGCTTCTTTACCTGAAATTAAGATTTGGAGTTTAAGTCTGGTTTTCCAAAGTCGATAAGAATGATAAAGAGGACTACTCTAATTTGATAACAAAAAGAGAATAGACACTGAAAACGTTGTTCTTATATTGTTGTTCATCAACTAAAAGGGTATAATAGTATTCGTATAAGCATTTCGCAGAAAAAGAAACTGGAAAAACAGATACAGTCGTACCTGGCCCTTCTTCGTGGGGCTTCACAATTTCCTCTATATGATGAGGGAAGTAAGCCCGACTAGTCGTTGCTGAAACACTTGAAGTGGATTCCATTGAATGGCTCTGGAAAACCATCTGTGAAGAGCAATAATTCTGACAGACACACATAAAAATCTGGATAAGTATGAGGAGCAGTTTCTGTGAGCCAACTAAACGGTTGTTGTAACTTAAAGTTGAACTCGTTAAGGGCAGGCTGCGATAGTCCGGGATTTCTCCTTCCATTAGCAAGGAATCAATCATTTTTTGATCAATCGAAGAAAGGAAAGTAGAAAATGATGGAAAGACCCAATCAATAAAACCCCGAAGGTGCTGATACCATGGGAGAGACATCCGGTTCCTCTTCTCAGCAGCTCCACTAGTAGAAAGTTCCTCCAAACGTTCCACAGAACCTAGATTCTCAGGTACCTTAGTAAGTTCTGAGCAACCTGTTACATTGATTGTTTCTAGAGATGTCATCAATTTGATAGAACTTGGAAGACTGTATAAGTTTTTGCAGTCTTCTAAATTCAACAAAGTGAGAGCAGTCAAACTTGTAATTGATTCTGGTATTTCCACTATTGCGGTCTCGTCTAGATGAAGCTCCAACAAGCATCCCATACTTCCTACAAATTCAGGAAAGTACTTCATTCTTGAACAACCGGAGACAGAAAGGAGTTTAAGAGATTGCAATCGCAGGGGTGGAAGCCTCTCAACAGAAATGCAGTTTTTCATATTCAACAAAGCAAGTTTTTCAAGAAATCCAATGGATGGGTGGACCGTAACCAAACTTGTACATCCTTCAAGCACCAGCGTCTCGAGTTCTGGAACTCCACTGAGGTCAGGGGTCTCGATCAAGTATTCGGAATCTCTCAGATCTATGAGCTTTAGCATGCGGCAATGCTGATATTGCAAAACATAATCATATAGTTATACAAGGATTTGAAACATATGATTTTCTGACATATTAAGTAAAAACATACAAGCAAATGAATTTATTCTTACTTTGATTCCACTCCACAGTTGTTTGATATGGCTTGAATGCATGATGAGTTCAACAAGCCAATCCGCTTTAAACTTTGTTGGCAGAGAAGTTAAAGGATATGAATGCCAGTCCAGAAGTCGCAATTCATTACTAACATGATCAAGGTTTCCAGAAAAGTTCACGTTATGAACTTTGAGAAATCTTAGTCTCCGCATCTGTGAAAAGGGATTACTAGTCAAGTGAACATCCTTTTGTTCTGGCAAATTCAGGAATATACCTTTGATTGCAGCTGTTGCCTGATACAAACATAGAAAGGTTAAGTTGTGCAAGAAATTAGTTGTATCAGAATTTGAGTCTATATTTCTACTATCTCATACCTCATTACGTTGAAGTGCATCAATAATATCCATATGAAACCACAACCTGCTACGCATTCCAGGACAATCAAAGCATTCTCGTCTAACAATATCCCAACCCATATTCTGTATCAAGTTATGCATTGACAATTTTCTTCCGGCAAGAGTAATTAGAGATTTATCTATGAGAATTTGGATAGAAAACGTTGGATTGAGGCCACAACTTTCTAGTATTCTTGTTACACGATCTATGTCCTCATCCTTGAAGAAACATGCAATATCAAGAAAAATTTCTTTTTCTTGTTCTCGTAGCCCATCATAACATAATTTAAGTAAATCAGTTATTAAAGGAAAGGTATATGCATGTCCTTCAAGTTTAGCCAACATACTTGACCATTCTGCTAGGCTTCTCGAACATAGGAAACCCGCCAAAACTTTAAGAGCAACTGGAAGGCCACGCGCATAATCTACAAAGTTCTTCGATAATTCCAGAAACCCATCTTCAACTCGGCGTTTCTTGAAGCATCTCAATTTAAACAACTCAAGAGCTTCATCTCTATTTAACGGCTCCACCTCATATATTCTATCGACATCAAATGCCCTTAGAATATATTTATCCCTTGATGTTATGATTATTCGACTCCCATTACCAAACCAGCCATGATCACATAATGATTCCAGTTGCTCAATGTCAGTCGTGTCATCAACAATGATAAGGACCTTTTTATGTCCTAGACGCTGACGTATTATTGACCTCCCCATGTCAATGCTATATATATTTTCCATGCTTCCTATGGTATCTCTAAGAAGTTTCTCTTGTAAATGAACAAGGCCGTGGTCTTTTCTAACCTCCTCACTAACATTCCCAAGAAAGCTGTAACATTCAAACTGAAACCTAATCCTGTCAAATACCATCCGTGCAATAGTTGTCTTGCCAATTCCCCCCATGCCACAAATCCCTATCTTACGGACATCATCAAACCTGCTCAAGTTCAAGGAAGAAAGCACTTCCTCCAGACGAGAATCCATCCCCACTAAACCCTCGGAGATGCTTAAGGTGGTTGAATTTAATTCAAAAAAAACATGATGAACAATATCTTGAACAGCTTTGGTTTCATTTCTGCAATAAAGAAGTAATTAAGCAACCATGTGAAAAGGCAAAAACATGAACAAAAATGATCAGACTGACGAAAAATAATCATCAATTTTCATTCTGTCGATATGCAAAATTTATTCAAATAAAATGGAAAAGAAAAATAAAATGATTTAGTTTTTATACTTAATCTAAACCGTTAATTGCTATTTGATCTAGCCGATGATATTTAGGTTATAATTTTGATTATGATTTTAGATGCACGGATCCCGTCCCCAATTTAGTAATTTCTAACTAGTTATTGAAGATAAAAGCAAAGAATAACGAGTCAATGACGACCTATTAAATATTTAGTGAGAAAGTATTAATCTCCATCAAAATCTGGAGCATACACCACGTTCATACTACAATTTTGAATTTTCCATCAAAACCTAATAAGAAAGGTAAAGACAATATTAATAAAATGATATCGCAACTTTACCTGTGATTTCGTAAATCCCAGCCCGGCATATTAGCTATGTTGGTAAGTGCATATGTCCACTTTTGCACCGTTTCTGTATTACCTACGAAGGCATCTGTGTGCTTGGAGAAAGCTTCCTCAAATTTTCCGGCCTGACGTCGTACCTCCCATGGATATACATCATAGAAAATAGGGACTATTACCTTCTTGGGTATCACTCTCAGGCAGTCAAAAGCCTTTGCAAGCTCATCCAAGCACCAAGTTGAATTAGCATAGTTGGGTGAAAGTATAACGATGATGAATCTTGCTTCTTCAATTGCTTTCGTGATGTGCGGAGACAGTGAATCGCCCCTCTCAAGTTCATAATCATCTGCAAACACCGATATTCCCTTCTGAACCAAAGCTGTGTATAGATGGTCAGTAATACATCTACCGGTGTCTGCAGCTCTGAAACTGATGAAAACATCGTATCTCTTCGATTCAGCCTTATCATCCGTTTTGAAAGCCTGTTGTGCTGGTTTCTTCTTCTTCGCTGATTCTTTGCCGAGTTTGAGAGGAGATGGGGATGGATCTTGGAGTTGGACCTCTTCATCGGATGTTTCTGGCGACGACGGCGTACCTGACCGGTTCATTGTTGAGTCAATGGAAGTCTGCGCAATCAAGGTAAGCTGCGAATTAGATCTATGGCACCAGTGACACAGCGGAAGTTATAGGTAAAGGGTTCACGAACGATTCCCCTTGAAGGTTTCTGGGTCACCAGAGATTTGAGAAAGGTCTCATTTTTGTATTGAATAATAATAATGAAGATGTCCAATACAACTCTTAGACATAACTTATATAGTGCTATGCAAACCCTAATAAACAAGGAATCCTAATTGAAAAGGAAAACAATCTTATATAGTGCTATGCAAACCCTAATAAACAAGGAATCCTAATTGGAAAGGAAAACAAATAGCTAAACAATTAAATAGCGAATAAGAAAACAACTTAAACTTCCACTTTAACCAGCTTGAAGCTTCCTAATGTCCCCTTCAAGCATTCCTACGTCAGTCTCCCTTTCTTGAAAAGAACTCGTCCACGAGTGATCGTCAGGATAAAGCACCTCGTCATCGGCATGAAACTCAAACAAATCTGCCACATTAAACGTACGAGAAATACCCATATGAGATGGCAAATCCACCACATATGCATTGTCATTCAGTTTACGCATGATCTTATACAGACCATACTTTCGAGGTTGAAGCTTATGATAGGTACCAACGGGAAAACGCTCCTTGCGTAAGAAGACCATGACAGCATCACCAACAGAGAAGACATGAGAGCGCCGATGCAAATCAGCAGCGGCCTTGTTCCGAGCGTTGGTGTTGTGCAAATGCTCGCGGACCTCAGCATTCACAGCTTGAACCCTCTCTGCCATATGCTCGGTAGCGACACTCACTCCATGGCTGCGGGAGAGAGGTATAAGATCAACTACATGATGTGGGACGGTAGTGTAAACCAACGAAAATGGAGATTTACCAGTAGCACTGTGAACCGCACTGTTATACGCAAATTCCACCTGCGGAAGAGCTAAATCCCACTGCTTGGGTTTATCACCACAAACACTTCGAATCATGTTACCCAAAGTACGGTTAGTAACCTCGGTTTGACCGTCAGTTTGGGGATGAGCAGTGCTGCTAAGGTTTAAAGAAGTCCCAAAGAGCTTCCACAAGGTGATCCAAAAATGGCTGAGAAATTTGGAATCGCGATCCGACGTAATGGACTTAGGGACACCATGGAGGCGAACCACCTCGCGGAAGAAGAGTTGAGCAACATGAACTGCATCTGACGTCTTGCGGCAGGCAATAAAGTGGGTCATTTTGGAGTAACGGTCGACGACTACAAACACCGAATCAACACCACGCTGCGTGCGCCGTAAACCCAAAACAAAGTCCATGGAAAGATCAAGCCATATATCATCGGGGACTGGAAGGGGCATGTAAAGGCCCGTGTTCTGAGCTTGACCCTTGGCGGTTTGACAGACAAAACATCGACGAACAATGTTGCTGGCATCCTTCTTCAGTTGTGGCCAGAAGTAGCGGGCAGTTAAGTTCGAAATGGTCTTATCACGACCCAAATGACCACTCAGACCACCCCCATGCAAATCACGAATGAGTTGTTCACGCAAGGAACAACGGGGTATACATAGAGCATTTGCACGAAAAAGAAACCCATCAGTGATATGGTAATCGGCAGGGGGTTGTTGGCGCAAGCATTGAGCCCAAATAGCATGGAAATCTTCATCCTCGGCGTATAATTCAGCAAGAAACTCGAACCCCAGGATTTCTTGTTGTAAGGTAACAACGAGGTGAGCTCGCCGACTCAAGGCATCTGCAACCCTATTCAACGTCCCAGACTTATGTTTAATGGCGAATGGAAACTTTTGCAAGAAAAGCACCCAACGCATGTACATCCGGTCCACGCTCTTTTGACTATTAACCCATTTTAATGCCTGATGATCAGTGTAGAGAACAAACTCCTTACCCACCAAATAATGCTCCCACTGCTGCAGCGCACGCACCACCGCATAAAATTCTTGGGTATAAGTGCTC
Source organism: Comarum palustre (assembly GCA_951800085.1). Taxonomy (NCBI): domain Eukaryota; kingdom Viridiplantae; phylum Streptophyta; class Magnoliopsida; order Rosales; family Rosaceae; genus Comarum; species Comarum palustre. Next base: position 3,003,963 of record OX637579.1, on the reverse strand, counting down.
CATTTTTGACGAGCATCACTGAGTTTCTCACTGAAAAAGGCAACCGGCCGCTTATCTTGAGACAAAACTGCGCCTATGCCAACACCGCTAGCATCACACTCAACCTCAAAGACTTTGTCGAAGTTAGGCAACGCAAGAACAGGCGCGGTGCTCAATTTTTCCTTGATTAATGCAAAACTAGCTTCTTGAGCCTCCTCCCAACGAAAACTCCCCTTCTTGAGACATTCGGTCATAGGTGCGACGATGGTGCTGAAATTCCGAACAAACCGTCGATAGAAAGTCGCTAACCCATGGAAACTACGCAATTCCGAAACATTTTTGGGAGCTGGCCAGTCACAAATGGCTTGTACTTTTTCTGCATCCACATGGATTCCGTCGGAGCTCACAACATAACCAAGAAAAATTAACCGTTCCGTCAAGAAGCTGCACTTTTTAAGGTTAAGGAAGAGTTGATTATCCTACAAGACCTCCATCACCATCCTCAAATGCTCCAAATGTTCGGGTTCAGTTTTACTATAAATCAGGATATCATCAAAATAAACAACAACGAAAGACCCAATAAAAGGACGTAGAACCTGATTCATGAGCCGCATGAAAGTGCTCAGGGCATTTGACAAGCCAAACGGCATCACTGTCCATTCATACAACCCATCTTTACTTTTGAATGCGGTTTTCCATTCATCTCCAGGCTGAATGTGAATCTGATGATACCCACTGCGCAAATCCAGCTTGGAAAAGATTTTAGCTCCGCAAAGCTCATCCAACATGTCATCTAAGCGAGGAATTGGAAAACGATATTTGATGGTGATGCGGTTTATAGCTCGGCTGTCTACGCACATTCTCCATGTACTATCCTTCTTGGGGATGAGAAGAACTGGTACGGCACAGGGGCTAAGGCTCTCACGAATAAACCCCTTAGATAGGAGCTCTTCGATCTTCTCTCTCAGGATCTCGTTTTCTTTCGGACTCATGCGATAGTGGGGTAAGTTAGGCAAGCTCGCCCCAGGGACTAAGTCAATTCGGTGCTGTATGTTACGCATGGGTGGAAGAGAGTCTGGAAGGTCTTCGAAGAGCAGGTCCTCAAAGTCTTGCAAAACTAACTGGACTTGTGGAGGAATTGTTGGCCCCCTTTTCTCAACTATAAACATCCCTTTCATGATGACGGAATGAACCTGTTTAGCCTCCCGAACAGCAGCAACTAATTCCCGTTCAGAATTAATCAAAGTGATTAATTTAGAGCCTGTTCTGGACATGTCAGAAACCGATGACTTGCCACTAGGGGTCATGGTGATCAAATGTGACTCTCACACAAATCTGTATACATTATCTCGCCCCCGATGCGTGACATCTCTATCTCACAGCCATGGTCGCCCTAGTAAGATGTGCGTGACGTCCATGTCGACGACATCGCATGCAACGTCTTCTTTGTAGTATTTCCCAATGGACAGAGGGACCTTGCAAGTCTCTGTTACTTTCTCACTTGGACCCTTTTTATCCACCCTACGGAGTACGGGTGGGTATGCATTTCAGTGGGTAAACGAAAGTGCTCCACCAACTTCCGGCTCATAAAATTCTCACAACTACCTCCGTCCAACACCAACTGACAAACCTTTTCATGAACAGTGCACTTTGAACGGAAAATCTGGTGGCGTTGGTTGTCGTCACTGGGCTTCGCATACAACACCCGCTGAAGAACCAAAGCAACTTCCTCGCCATCTTCCGTTGCGACATCTTCATCTAGTACATCTTCCCCGTCGGCGCAGGTGTCATCCTCAACAAGGTTCACAGTTTTGCGTCCCCGACATGTTGCGGAGGTGTGTTCGGTGCTACCACACTTCCAGCACTTGTCTCCACGAGGCTTCGCATATGGATTGGTGTTGCTGTTCTGCCCACGGTAGCTATTGTTGGGGTTCTGAAAACGGTTGGATGGGCGGGTGGTATTATCTGTGTCCTTTGTCACCCCACGGTTTTCAGGCGGGTTCCAGTCTTGGTATCGGTTTACACCGCTTGTATTGGAAGACTCACCCCAGTTCTTTCGATAACCAGGGTTGAAGGTGTTACGAGTTTTCTCCAACAACTCCGCAGCTACAGCTAACTCCTCAGCTTCCGCTGGAGTATTCACACGCTGAAGCCTGATCTTATCGCGGATGCTAGTTTTGAGTCCATGTAGGTAGCGTGCCGTTTGTTGTGCTAGGGTTTCTGTCAACCCATTCCTGGCGGCAAGGTTAAAGAAGTCTTGTGAGTATTCCTGAACGTTGCGGGAACCCTGGATACATCCATGGTACTTTTCGAACAAAACCTGTTAGTAGTTGCGAGGGAGAAAACGCTCTCGCATCATGTTTTGCATCTTGCTCCATGACTGCACCGGTCGCTTCCCTTGTCTTACACGCGAGGCTCGTTGCTCGTCCCACCAGATCGCAGCGCTGCCTTTCAGCTTCCATGCTACCACTTTGACTTGCCACGCCTCGGCAATTTCACCATATTCAAAGAACTTCTCACACTCGGACAACCAATCCAAGAAGTCTTCAATGGATGACGTTCCATTGAAGGTCGGGATCTCGATTTTCTTAGGCTCCTCTCGATGGTTTTCTGGTTGCTCAACTTCGGCTTCATCCTCAGAATCAGACTCTCCATCGTTGGGAAGAAGAGGGTTGCGCACGATGGCTCGAGCACGTCCACCAGCAGCCACCAGTTGACGGTCGTTATTAGCTCCTTCTTCCCTATTGTTATTGTTGTTATTCACCGCTAGGCCAGCAACCATGCGACGAATCTCCTCCAAAGCCGCTTCCATGCACTCTAGACGAGTATCCACGGCAACAAACTCCCGACTCACGTCTGCGAAGCTTGTTATGTTAGACTTACCGTTATCACCTGCCATTGATCTAGAAACCTGGCTCGATGCCACTTGACACAGCGGAAGTTATAGGTAAAGGGTTCACGAACGATTTCCCTTGAAGGTTTCTGGGTCACCAGAGATTTGAGAAAGCTCTCAGTTTTGTATTGAATAATAATAATGAAGATGTCCAATACAACTCTTAGACATAGCTTATATAGTGCTATGCAAACCCTAATAAACAAGGAATCCTTATTGGAAAGGAAAACAATCTTATATAGTGCTATGCAAACCCTAATAAACAAGGAATCCTAATTGGAAAGGAAAACAAATAGTTAAACAATTAAATAGCAAATAAGAAAACAACTTAAACTTCCACTTTAACCAGCTTGAAGCTTCCTAATGTCCCCTTCAAGCATTCCTACGTCAACCAGATCCAACAATGAATAGAGCGCGGCATAGAGGTAGAAATAGCAAAACCGAACAAATAGTCAAGTCTCCTAAAGGAATTCTTACGTACGGCACTAGCACCACGTCATCGGTGTGACTACCCAATCGCAAACCAACACCTGTTTTTTCCAGAGGTGGAACTTGCTGAAAATAAAAGAGCAGAACGGAAGTCAAACCTAGATTCTCCCCACATCCTTCACCATAACCCCACCCTCAAGCTCTGCCAACTCCTCTACGTCTTCACCACCACCTAATCCCACCCTCAAACCAAATAGGTACACATATTTATATAGCTGGATCGAGTGCAGAAGCTGAATTTCGAGGTATGGCACATGAAGTTTGTGAAATGTTATGGATCCGTAATATCCTGAAGGAACTGGGTTACAAGCTTAAGAGACATATGGACTTGCATTGTGATAATACAGCTGCCATTGCAATTGCACATAATCCAGTTCAGCATGATCGCACAAAACATGTGGAGGTTGATGATCGTCATTTCATTAAAGAGAATCTTGACATAAAGATTATTCGATTTCCATTTGTAACCTCAGAGGAGCAATTAGCTGATGTTCTTACTAAAGGGGTATCTAGAAGGGTGTTCGACAGCTCGATTGACAAGTTGGGCATGATAGACATCTATGCACCAACTTGAGGGGGAGTGTAGAATTGCTGTAAATCCGTATATAATTAGGATTCTTATGCAATTAGAATATCATGTATTTATGGGTAGATTGTTTCCTATTAGAGTTAGATTACTCCTTTGTACTTGTATATATGTCCCTATTGTGGGATGAATAGAATAATTGAATTAACCCTGAATTGAAATATTCTTTTCCACTGTTGCTACTCTTTTGGACATTCTTATTTAAGTTGGTGATCAGTTTTGTCCGGAAAAGGAAATAAAGTTGGTCATCTGCAGGGTTGATCCTTAAGGTCATCAAAATCTACATGGAAATTAGTTTAATGGAGAGAAAGTTACACATGAAAGAATGATGAAACTAATTCAAGCATGGACATTCAAACAAGGTCAAAAACTGGAGCAAGGATCTATGAACTAAGAATTGTATAAGCCAGTATCTAGGTGCTCACTTTGAAAGTGAGAATATATAGTTTAGGTATTAGAGCTAGTTGTTTCAAAGTAAATCCGAAAGCCTCCGGGCCTAGGTCGCAGGGTTTGCCCTGGTCTTGATAAGTAGGAAAACCCCCCTCTTATCCAAACTTTTTCTTACCAAAAAAAAAGTGGAAGAGGATTAAGGGACTGAAGCTTTCCACCATAATGAGTTCACTACAATAACTCTAGAGATAAGGACATCCAGACCGGTTTGAATGAAGAGCTGCATATGGGATGCAGGGGTGGTTCAAAAAAATAACATTTTTCTATTTTATTTAGAACTCTGGTGTGCAAGATGTTATGGGAATTTTGTGAATTTCCTTTTAAGCTAATCTTACTTTAAGCCTTGCACCCAAATGCAACCAGGCCTTGATCTAAGTATAAAGTCATTAGGCATCTCACTAGGAATCTCAACTTATGAGACTCTACACTTCAATTTGGACACTGCTACATATCTTGCCTTCCGACTTGTTTCATAACACAGTCACAGCCGTCATATCATTTTCAGCAATCCTAAAGCATTCATATGTTATGCAAATTTAGAAGATATATAATGTTAATTGGGATTCTTAATGCCATGTATTACCACTCTACTGTATGCTTGTTCTATCTCAAAAAATTTATTTCGATTTTGCTGGTTAATTGCAGTGGCAGAAAATGGATTTTGAATATACATTTTGGCAAATGCTTCACCTATGCACATCACCGAAAGTTGTGCAAGTATTCAGCCTTTCAGATCATCAGCAGGGTCTATAGCTTTTTTGTTATTATTAGATTTTGGTTTGTCCGAGTTTTGAATTTGTTTTTCAGTCTTTTGAAATGTTCATTTCCTGATTTCCTTATTTGATTCTTGCGTGGGGGACTTATGACTGAGGCAGCTACCAGCACACTAAGTATCGCAAGCGTGAGTTCTCTTTCCTTTGATAATTAGCAGATGTTCAAAATTCTTTCAATTTGCCATTTCTTCTTGCTTTTTACATAGCTAGCATTTGGTTTAATTCAGTGCACACAAACATAAAATATCTAAGTATGAAAACAATGCTGCTATACTGAATGCAAGAAAATGCTTACTTTCTTTTTCTTCTCAGAAACTAAGAACCAATGGTCACGTGATGATCCTGCTTTTGTTGTCATCTGCAGCCTTCTACTTGCAGTTGCAACCCTGGCTTATTGTGCTGCGTAAGTTCACTGTTAATTTACCTGCTGGTGGCTAGATAGGATAAAGAAATGAAAATGGTAACAGTTACATTGGTTTATAATTATTGTCAAAGTTGATTCAAAATATCCAATAGAAGCTAATGATTTCTCATCTTCTAGCTGATGAAGATTCGTTATAGCATTTTAACTTGTCATAGGAGTTCAGATTTTTAAAGTTGTCAATATTATTTGATACCGATGGTTTACAAGTAAAAAGCTATATATGGTTATACTTGATTTGATAATATCTTGGCTCAGAGTTCTAGACTGTTCAAGAAATATGTGGTATATTTTGTTGACTTATCTTGTTTGCTTATTTCAGGTATGATCATAGTGCCGCACATGCCATTTTTGTAGTTATTTCAGTTTTGCTTTTCCATTTTTTGTTCATTGGAATGCTTCTGGCTACGTTTTGCTGGTAAGTACGAGTTCTGGCTGACACTATTATGATACTGTGGTTTTTTTATTCTTGAAATGCCGCAGAAACTTAATATCAAGGCTGTGTTTGCTCCATGAAAGGGGAACACAGTTCTGTACGTCTTTTCTTTTCTTTCTTTCAAGATATAAAGGTCCCTGAAGTAAGGAAAGCCTGTTGTGTAGGTTTTGTCTATTGATAAGATATGAGATCAAGGTAGTGTGGTGAATCACTTTCATATAAGTTTACATAAGAGATAGTGTGTATGCAACTAGACTTGACTACAAGAAAAAATATGCTAGTTATATGTGAAGCTTCATATGTGAATTGCAGATGATCTCACGTGGTTTACAGTTAAACTGGGACAAATGTGGCCCGTGGATCACCATTGTACCGATATTGTCCCAACTTAACCACCTTTAAGGTGTTGGGTTTTAATCACAAAAGGTCTCGGTACAATTAGGAATGATCGATCCACATATAAGTTATATTTTATTTATCTTGTTTCTGATGTGGGATCTCTCCTCTCCAACACGCCCTCTTACGTGCAACCTGGCAAGGTCTGCACGTGAGTCTATGTCACCCTCTCCACTCAAACACTAACCCTCACGTGCAACCAGACTCAAGGGTTTAGCACGTGTACAAATGTCTAAACCAATCCGACCACTAACCCAGCCCATCTGGCACTTGGTGACAATCCACACAAACACTAACCCTCACGTGCAACCAGACTCAAGGGTTTAGCACGTGTACATATGTCACACCAATCGAACCCACCAACCCTGAGACGCAATTAGAGAGAGACCCGCTCTGATACTAAGTCAAACTGGAACAAGTGTGGCCCGTGGATCACCATTGTACCGATATTGTCCCAACTTAACCACTTTTAAGGTGTTGAGTTTTAATCACAAAAGGCCTCGGTATAATTAGGAATGATCCATCCACATATAAGTTATATTTTATTTATCCTGTTTCTGATGTGAGATCTCTCCTCTCTAACATTTACTTGGAGTGAATCCAAAAAATAGAGAGAATAAAATGTGATTGTTTACCTATAGTGACATTGAAATTGCGAAAGGTGTAGATTGACATTACGGTAGTGTTGGTTAGTAATAGCTCCTTTATGTATATAGATAGATAAATAGTGTTATATAATTGTATGTCTGGGGAATGAGAGACTGTGTTTGGGTCCGAGATCACAATACGAACTGTCCCTCTTATTTTGTAGAGCACCTTACTGTGGAAGATTGCAAGATCATATACTTGTGGGTCCATTTTTTAACCATGCAGGTTCCTGGCTAACTCTTACCTACGGGTAGAGGCTCCAAACAGTCACGTTGTTGAGCAGCGTGTTGAATGGCAAGTCTATCTTCCTTCCATCACTTCACACATTGTTAGCAAAATGAGTCTTACGAGTATTCAGCCTTGGGGCTTGGTTCTTACCCTATGTCATCAATATGTCCATTTATGTGTATGTCATGTGTCAATGATTATAGATCCATCAATCTCCATTCTCCAAGTAGTATAATCATGTTTTTGAAATATGTTTCTAATTTTTGCCATCAATCTCCATTCTCCAAGTAGTATAATCATGTTTTTGAAATATGTTTCTAATTTTTGTTGCTTTCCTTCTGCAATTACTGTTCTGTATTCAATTTAACTATTTTTTGGTGACTGATGCATGTATGTTTCACTCAATTGAAGGCTGTACACATTTGATGTGCACTGCAACTCTTTCTTCCCGATGTTTGTTATGCTCTACGGTAACCAATGCGGAATGTGTTTATTTTATTTTATGTCATCTGTCTCAAATGATGTTAATTAATGTTCCTGATGTCTTGCTCCTGCAGTGCTCCATTATTTTCTTTCACCTCTTTGAGTAGCTCATGGTTTCATTCCTGTTTTGCTATCAAATTTGCTATTCATGGTGGCCTCTTCGTACTATCATTATCTCAACTTCTTAGGTTATGATGGTAAGTTAAAGATTTGCTAATGTTTTTTTAAGTATTTTCTTTTTCACGTTTATCTTCAGGATCTCAACTTCTTAGGTTATGATAGTAAGTTAAAGATTTGCCGAGTATTTTTTAAGTATTTTCTTTTTCACATGTTTATCTTCAGGTGTTGAAATGCTGTTTATAGTAGAAATTATTTAGGAGCTACCATGATCATACTATTATACTATATTGTAGTCTCTTTTGGGATGTAGATACAAAGACATATTGATTAGAGGTCTCATTATATGATTGGCAATCAACTTTATAATGAGTGAAAAGTATGATACCCAACTAATCATATAGGCATAGATCTCCCACCATATATCCAGAGGCCATGCTCTCTATGGTGAATGATATCGATTTCTTTACCAATGTAGTTGGCTTTGTTAGCTTGTAACGTCACCCAATGATTTTTGTAGTTGAACATATTTGAGTTGAGTTCTTCCAGTGGTTATGAACTTGCTTGTTAAGAACTTAAGATACAATTGGCTATTCCAGGTGATTAACTAATTTTCAGAAAGATCTGCAGTGCATTATACTGATGACATATCTTATTCTTGCAGTACTGCCGTTCCTGGAAAGGACCACTTTCTTCCTTTACCCAATTAGTGTTGTCATAGTCCTTTCTCCCATCTGTATGTGACTCTTATATTTGATTATTTTTTGTCTCATTGCAGCATATATTGATATTCAGTTTCCACTTTTGCAGTGATTTTGAGTGGCTTCAATCCTTCAAGATATTTCATGAACATGTATTTCAGTCATTGGTTATGAGTAAATGGGGAACACACATTTAGAATAGCAAATATTGCACGGTTGGGGAACCAATTGGAGAGACATCAACTTCAGATGGCATAGATGGATTATTGATTGTTTCTATGATAATTTGCCAGGCCCCCTATTGCTTTCTTTCTAGGCAATTTACCACTTAATGGAAGTCGGAGCCAACGAAGATGGGGCATCAAGTGTGTGTAGGGATTCTGAATATTGAGATTGTATCCAACGCTACAATTTCTCCCCATGTCAAATCTACAATTTGCCTTCTATATAAATTTTGAAGAAACTACAGCGGACTTATTTTTGAACAGCTCTAATTGTACCGGAGTCAATTGTCTCACCATGAGTGTCAGGTATTCTTTTCTTATGTTTCATGTTCACGAGTGTTTAATTCATGTATATGCGACAACTTTATCGTAGATTCACTGTTGCAGCAACTCTAATCCGACTGCTATATTTTGTTACATTTGATTTCTTTTATGCTCCAATGAAAGTATACCCAGATACGAACCACTATTGATTCTAACGAGGGGGGACTGTATCATCCCATTTTTTGGGCTAGTATCCACATGGAGGTGATAAGATTTGTATACCAAATCCAAGGCTCAATCAGTAACACCTTGTGGGTTTTTTTGGTAAAACAGTAAGTGGTTTTTTTTGGTAAAACAGTAACACCTTGTGGTTGGTGGAAATTCGAATGGAAACAGTCAAAGCCGAGAGGCGCCTAGAAAGCTATCATAAGATTTACTTTATGGAGGGTCCAATATTGACACACGACATTTTTGTTGCCATTTCAAGCCAAACACGTAGACCTCCACCTTAAGCTTTCTTCAACTTCCTTTCGGCGCCCACCGTGTTAATTGTTATCTAGGTTGACTCTATATCTTGTCCAGATATCAAACTTCCATGGAATTTCATTACCTAGTTCAACTAGTGTTGTTGAGCTACATTGACAGCTACGCAGACTTTAGCATCACAGCAAAGTCGTTGAGTTTTTTTAACTAGAAAGATTTGGGGATGAAGTCGACTAACGACCGAAACCTAAACCCACATATTGTACTGATAGAATTAGAAGTCCTTAAACTTAGAGTTTTTGGTAGAATTAGAAGTCCTTATTCTCTAGAGTACTGCTGATAGTGTTTGAATTCTTCTCAGTTTAGATTACCACGTTGGTAGCTATCTACGTGGGCTGCAAGATTTTCTCTTATTATGTTTTGTAATGGCTGTTAAATAGCCGAAGTTTTTCAATGGATCAAGTCATTCAAGTCCAGTTTTGTTGTGTTCTTGCTCACATTCTTGTTGTTCAAAGTTCTTAACATGTACGTCGAACTAACCGTGACAATTTAACCTTCCAGTACTTTCAAGTTTCAAAGATTATAAACAAACAATATAACCAAGCATATGGAAGACAATTTATGTTTCTTCATTCATTATTCATAATATATTTATTAGTCTAAAAATAAATAAAACAGGGTAGTCGCATGATGAAGAAATAGGGAATTCAATCTGAGGTTTTTGCTTCTCCTCACTAATCAAGATTGCTGCCAGCAACATCCACAACGAACCTGTATCTAACATCGTTCTCCTCCAACCTTTCGATGGCTTTGTTGATGTAGTCCAATTTAACCACCTCAATAACTGATGTCACTCCCTTCTCTTTGCAGAATATAAGCATTTCCTCCATCTCCTTCATGCTCCCTATGAAGCTCCCAGTTATTGTTTTCCTCCCTACAGAAAAATGTAATGCGCATTGGAGGTTTGGAATAACAAACTTTAAGATCATAGACAACTATTGGCAACCTAAGTTCTAAAATATGGAATAGATGATCATCTTATGCAAAGGAGTCTATATCAGTTGGTCTACCACATGGAGCTAGTCGATCTGTCACGTACTATCATTGCATGCATGAACTACTTACCAAGCATAATCATGGAGGAGGCGAAGTGTAGAGGGGTTTCAATCAGACCCAGCAAGATCAATTTCCCATCGAGTTTCAGCAAAGAAAGGTACGGCTCAAGAGGGTGGAACACAGGCACTGTGTCAATAATGTAATCTAGTGAGTCCATAGCCTCCTGCATTTTGGTATCATCAGTGCTAACCAAGTACTTGTCAGGCCCAAGATCTACCATAGCTTCCTCTCGCTTATGATCCGATTCGCTTATCACAGTGACATGGTGTCCCATGGCCTTTGCTATCTTCACCCCCATGTGTCCCACACCTCCAAGTCCTAGTATACCTCCTCTTAGTCCACTAGCATTCAGACCAAACCGCCGAAGGGGGCTGTAAATTGTCACCCCAGCGCAAAGTAGTGGCGCTACCTGCTGCGGAGCCATGCCATCCGGCATCTTCACTGTAAACCTTGGAAGAAAAATAAAAATAAACGAACTGTCTTGAAGTAGGATATCTCATGACAAGAGAATATGATGTATCATTGTTTAATTATTACTTCTGATTAACGACGATGGCACCAGCAAAACCGCCTTGGGTGGGCTTGCCATCTGAGTAAACATCGCTATATGTCCAGATTTTGTTGTTGCAGTATTGCTCGTTGTCTGTTTTGCATGGACTGCAGTTTCTGCAGCAACCTACGAGGAGCCCGACTCCGACTACGTCTCCTGCTTTGAACTTGGTCACCTCTGATCCCACTTCCACCACCTCACCAACAATTTCATGCCTATCATCAAGCAAATGGCAGGATAATAAAACCATACAAATTGATATATGTGGGTTTAGGAAACATGGAAGTATATTAATTTGGTTTATACATACCCTGGAACCATTGGATAGTGTGACATTCCAAGTTGATTTCTGGTCTGATGAATATCGGTGTGGCAAATTCCACAGCATATGACTTTGATGTAAACATCTTCTGGTCCTGTGTCTCTGTTATTTGTTTCTGGTTAGAACTATGAAGACTATGAACTAAGAACACAGAACAAACTAGAGGATATAAATCATAATAACAAGAGGCGTGCCTAAGAGTGTAGGTGAAGGGTGAGAGAATCCCAGATGAATCTCTTGCAGCCCATCCTGTAGTTGTTCTCTCCTCCTCAACACTAGTCATTTCCTTTCTATTGAGATTTCAGTGTGTTTTAGAGAATCAGAGGAGGCAAAGCTTATATAAAGACACTAGCTAGGTCGGTAGCAAATCCAGTGGCTACTACGTACATGTATTTTAACTTTCACGTAAGAATAGACGGAGATATTAGTTTCTTTGATGTTTGACGTTTAGACTCTAGACACGTAATGTAGCATGAAACACATTTAACATTTTAACACTTCTGAGTTATGAGGACAGAGACAAGAGAAGGTTAATATACAGGAGGGTTGTAAAGTACGAAACCGGCTTTCATTATTTGATGAACTTCACATATATCTCAATGAAGTCCTCATCCTTCTCTTCATACAGGTTTTTCGAGAGCTCGAACCCCAGAACAGCGTCAACTGAACTCTTCTACGTACTCGAGGAATAAACCACTCTGTAAGGAATAAGGAATAAGGAATAGGAATAAGGAATAGGCCATACTTTGTTTCACATGACGTAAAATTGTGAATAGGGTTGTCAATGGGTGTGCGTGAGGTCACAGAATTTTAGGTGTTACAAAATACAAACTCAAACCCAACTCATTTAATAATCGTGTCAAAAATTCAAATCTAAAGTCAACTTGTTTGTTAAATGTGTTACTCATTTCCAACCCGTATAACCCATTTAATAAATAGCGGTATGTCTTATTTGACAAAATGATTCCTGACAATTGTGACCCATTTAATAAAATAAAAAACTTTCCTTGATTATATTGATTGGGAAATCCAAAAAGCATAATTTTATAACTTATGAATAATCAAATCCAAATTTCCAAGCAATCCAAAAAAATATTCAAATTTCCAATATAAAGTCAAAAACTTTATCTGAAATTGAAAGATATAATCCATAATTAAATTTGAAGTTTAACTTTAAATGTGACCCGTGACCTATATAATAAACATGTTATGTGGGTTTATCTCGTGTTGGTGAGTTAACCCGTGATCGACCCATTTATTAAATGGGTCATGGCGGGTTGATCTGCCGTTGACCCGCATTTTAATCATATGGGTTGAACCCACTTTATTTCGTACAGGTTTCAAATCGAGATATCAGGTTATGTAAGAATTGACCCATAATTGTGAATTGTTAATAAAGTTCTTCATTCCTATTATATATCGTATAATATTACTGTAAAAAGTCACTAATGTACCAATATTGAATGGGGTACACCAATTCATTAAGTGCATGATGGGGCCGGGATGAGCCTTAACATGGGGCATTGCCATCTACTTGATTATGCAATCCTTGTTTTTGAGAAGCACTAATCAAGTGTTTTGTTAAATCATGTGAAATCCTAAAATCGCTTTTAATTCATTCAAAAACAATTTCATATAAGCTAAAATGTAGGGCTACATACCAAGTCGATCTAATCTGATCCGATTCTGATGGATTCGATCTGTTTAAATAAAATTTTGATCTGATCGGATCCTGAATAATATAACGCATCAACTGCTTCATTGAGTATTCGATCATTCTTGAATAACTCATGTTGACAATGGTCTACAAGAGACAAGGCGATGCATACGATGTTGTCTTGTTAAATACCTTCCCAAGAGAAAACCCGGTGGGACAAAAGTCTTGGTGTAAGGAAAAAAAGAGCATAACTACACATTTCAAATTTGATAATGACATGTATGTACTAGACTCCTTATGAAGTCTGCATCCCTCCCTGATTTTTAGATCATTCATAGGAGTTCGGATAACTTAGCATATCAATGTCTTTTAAACATGTTTTTAAATGTGGCATTGGGCAATGAATGTCTATATCATGTCATAATGTCCTCAACATGATATTATACTTCGACTTGAAGGAGAAGGCTGCTTGAGAACTCAAAGCATAAGTTCACACTTCTCGCACAGCATGACCTTCGGTGACTGAAACAACTGTAACTTCATATAGAAAATAGATATGGATGATACGTGAATGGTTATGGAAATTAAAAATCCATACATTTCCAACCATATATTACACATCTTCTGTTTCGTTCGGAAATGTTCACAATGTCCAGTCGAAGTCGACTGACTGTTTTGGCAAAATCAGATTCTCGAACAGATCTATCATACATTACAAAAAATGATCATAACTCACTCAATATAATAACTATGATCAAATGGTTGGTGTCTCTGAAAAGTAGACACATAAGCCTTTCCAGTAGTACCAATTGTACTGTATTTCAGTGAGTGAGTGTTCTTATAAGTCTCATGGAAGTTGACCAAAGAAAATTAGCAGATTCTGATTTTGCTTTCGATTGTGTCTTTTTTATGTAGGGATAGAATAATCTCAAATACCTTAAGGAATTGAAAGGATGTCTTTATGCCATTCTATTGGCGTTCCATAGGCGCATAGCTACATTTAGCTTTATAATGAATGAGATGTCAAGTTTTTCGCATTGTGTCAAGCACATAATGTGTCTTATTGTACTTAGATGAGATTTCATCTCTTAACGGGTCACTCTCTTTCAGAGGCAAGACTTTGGCTAATCATGAGAGTATATGCAGGTATCACACTTAGAGCGCCTATGACAATTGATGGAAAAACATAATAAACACACAATCATTGACTTCCATTACGAGACTGATTGATGGATAACAACATCAATACAAACGTCGAGTTTTATAACTAGATTGTGTTTTACCTAAGATCTTTTTCATTCTAACTTCGGATGGTCGATACATATTGGCATGTCTTATGCATCAAGAGGCTATGTAAATTTGGAATGAACATGTAAAAACATTATTCACCATATCTCTTCCAAATTAAGAAGTTACGTAGTGTACGTTTCAACATCTTTTACAAACCACACTTTCTTGTGGTCCGGAGCAACTTGATTTGGATGAATGAAGTCTTCATGACCTTCATGCATATGTTTGATCCCATAGAGATGCTATTATTGACCACATTAATAGACTGCATGTTCAGTTATTCGGAAACTACCAAACTGACAAAGTAGTGGAGCAACATCCATTACAACATCATATCTCATCATAGTCGATCTCAGTGCGTGTTAGTGGGAGAATTTAAGCTATAAGGCGAATTGAAGTTCTAGTTCTCACTACGCTATCTAACAAAGGCATATTGGATAGAATTTACACTTGTTGTGTCGGCATCACATACCCAAGGACCTATCTCTTAGTTAATTCTGGATCACATCTTTCAATTAGTAAACTCATCATTTCACATTCTTATGTACACTAGTGTAAGTGCTTGTAGAGATCTCTATATACATGTACTTGGATTTGACATTAAGGTGTCCCTTAAAGATAACCACAATTTAGACTTTATCATGAGACGGATTTGAGTATCACTGATCAATGAATCATGTCGTGTCAAAGCTCGCTTTCTCCATAGAGCGAGTAATTATCATACCTAAGAACCTCACCTTAACCTTTGGGGAGTCACACGGCTTGTGACACCATGTTGTCACATTATGGTATCACCATATCACCATCTATGGTGATGACATCAAAACCATATTCTTTTGGTTGCGCCATGTCCTTTTGGTAGAATATCAATCCTTGCAAACATATATGCAGTATTTGATCTTGTCACTTTAACACTTTAAGCATTTGAGATCAATATGAGACTTAGTGGTCATAAACCACGACATTCACGCTGATCCACTTAAACACTTGTGTTCGTATCTCCCCCAAATGACGAGAATACAGTCTCAAAGTGACAATCTGCAATATAACGGTTCAAGAGATCGTCTAACAAGGTTTCAATCATAAGCGGATTGTAGGTTGAAGTGATCAAAGTGATTCATATCCAACCTATGAACTTATTTATCTCACATGACTCATCATGAGGCACTGTGGCAATGCATTTGACATATTACCGAGCTCAAGATTTGGAGATTTGTTTCAATCCTGCTAAGCTCAAGAATTGAAATTCCGTGCCAATCCTCGCACACAGTCACGAGCTGTCATGCATTATATTCAATGATGATAGGTTGTGGATGAATAGTAAAGCTACTTGCAAAGATTACATAGTTTCATGACGCAATAGTAAGATTGGTGCGTATCATTAATGTTCGAGGGACAAACTAAAGTTGGTTGTTCTTAGCCTCAGTGAGATCGTATTGCGTATGGACATGAGGTACGAGATGCATAAATCCTATCTCGTTAAAATTTCTTTAAACAGTGGGTAGTGAACCCGTAGAAGTATGTGCAACATAAGTAGACTATGGTGTAACACATTACTAGTGTGTTGACATTACAACCAATCACTATAAAGTATAAAAGGTGTCTGTAAGTTAATTATATCGATCTACATAATTCGTTTTGGATTTATCGTAAAATAGGATGTTCTCTTTTGTCTCATTGCGTAGGAGGGTCTCACTCCTCATTTAGCTAAAGAATAGGCTTTAAAAACGAGCAATGTTCATTACAGGGGGTAATGGAGGGATGTCCGTGAGAATTTTACATAATTTAGATCAACATACCTCTTTCTATGATGACCAAATCGATCCAACCAAAGCATATATGAGTCGGTGTCCCAAAATCACTTTTACTGGCGATAACATAGGATTCAATGTCGGAATTACAGTGACTTTTAGTCCACTATATTGACTTATGGTCCTTTTCATGGTGCGCTCTCATTCGTACTCATGAAAAATTCACACAAAAGTTTCTGTCATTCTCACAATGAGTTTCATATGGTAATCATTGGCAGGTCTTGAAACATAACATGGTTTGATTGTCTCTCAATACATAGAGGACATATGTGAAATGGATCATGGTTCCAGGAGACATCAAAAATCAATTTCAACAGCGTCCAAGAATGATTGGTGATGATCCAATCATCATTATCACAAAAGATTTACAAGGCACTAAATTGCCGATCCCTTAGAATCTTCGGGGTAATTCCACTATCTACAAGACACTCAATGTATCTATGAGTGATATCCACTGAAATGGAGTAGATACATGAGTAAATAGTTTCACTTGAATCATTTAAAATGATGCAAAACAAGTTGCAATCACGAGTGCAGCATGACCTTTAAGCACTAGAATAGCCATAACTACTTCGTTAGGATGTATATGAACAAACAGTGAAATTTTTCTGAAAACTAGACTCAATTTTATTTCCATTGATATAGGGTATGCATTCTAGTTCATTTGGAGCTGAACACAAAGCTCAAACGAAATTGCTAACCAAAAATAGACAGATTAGCTGTTTTCGCAGATTTGACATGATCGAAGCTTTAAGATGGCATGTAGACCTACGCTTGAGCCAAAAATAGTGTGTTTACTGATCGATGATATGGTGGATCAAGTCTTCAACATCTAATGAAAGAAAACATTCTGTTTAATAGCGTAGAGGGAACCAAAATCGAAAGTTTTTGGTAATTTCAAGTGTTAGCATGACCAAGCATGTCTGCAGAGAGTCGGTGGTGCTAGCTAGGCACACTTAATACCAGTTTCTCCTTAAATTCAGACGGTTCTAAACATCATGCCAAAATTATATTAAAGATGAAAATCTGCTATTTAGAAGAAGATTTACCAGAAACACAAGAGGCACATAAGGCTGTGCACCACCTTTCCTAGGGAGGGACCAAACTCGGTGTAATCATGTCGTTTTTTTAAGGGTGATGCTCATATCGAACCATAACAGACAATGGAAGAATTCTTTAACATTTTGCCACGATTTCATCGATGTCTCAAATTGTAAATACTTAGATATCGATATGACGTCTGTGTACATGTAGCTTGGAAAGAAAATCAAAGTTTCCTCAATTGAGGATCCTGTGAAAAACTCTCTAGAGTATATCAATTGTGGGCATTGAGTATTACAAAAACTCATATGAGCATAATATGTTGCTCTTGCATTAAAAACCAAGTTATGAGACTCGAAAGAAAGGTCACAAACAATGCTTTTAGGATCATGTGAATACAAGATTCAGGAATTTATTCTTCAGGATCAATCAAGGGTTCTGAGTTACAATATACCAAACATTAAAGATCGATACCTTGAAGGTATTAAGGATACTTTATGGTTTTATTTTCAATTTCTCAAGAACCAAAATCTAGGGGTTCGAGCTACCCTGTACGGGAGATTTATTGACGTTTCTTAAAAACCAAAATTAAAGGGTCCGACCTACCCTGTACGTGGAATTTGTATTAACCTGAAAATAACACAGATCCAAGCATAGAACGGGGTAGGAGAAGGGGAAGAGATTTTATCCCACTAGTTATTTGAATTTTAAAATGACTATTAATGTAGAAGCTTACTTACTACTCTGCCAAATAGACTGCGTTTATAAAAGCGGCTTTGCAAATTTCAGCCTCAAGCCCACGCGTGTGCGACGAAGTTGCTCGGTAATTCAATTTCGATTCGTAGCGCGGTAATGGCATGAAAAACAAAGTATGGTTAGTCATATTAATCATATAAACCGTAGAACAAATGAAATAGTTACAAAAGTAAATAACCAGTTCTACTTAAGAGGTGGAATTTTTTTAACAGGGAGGAGCAAATTTACCAGTTGGCCCCACACACAATCAGTTTTGTTTGATCAGGAAATGTTAGGCAGATCAGAACTAGACTCTTCGAAGCCAGTCGGATCCGGAGGACCCGGGTTGAGCACCTCGTATTCAGAGTCTAGGTTTAACGGCGGTCAAGGAATATCGAATGTGTGCGTGGAGTTCGGGTTAAGACTAGAGTGGCGACACCTGGACGAAACTGGGTTCGCTGGTGAACGATGAGTGCAACGGTGCAACAAGTCGGGCTTTGGGCTTGTCGGAGTGAGCCGCTGGTGAAGTGCAGGGTTTCGCTTGGTTGTCGCTCGCACTGGCAGCAGTGCCGCTGTCGACAGATTGTCATCGGTGTATGTGCGCTGAGGTTAGCTCGATCTAGGTTGTCAACTCTAGTTTGGGTTGTCGGTCGATTATGTCATATCCCGGTCTTAGAATCAATTTACGGTCGGTTACTTCTTAGTTTACTTTAATTTTTAACCATTTGTAGTAACTGTTTTACCGTAAGAGGTCACAAAGTTGACTTTTCGTTAAGTCGAGAATTTGGGAAAACTTTCTTCATGAAAGTTGTAGAGAGCGTCGTTACGAGTTCGTGGACATATAGCACGCTCAAATCGGAGTTCGTATGTGAAAGTTATAAGTAAAATATAAAGTTACTGTAAGGTAACATGACTATAAATAAGAGTTACCGGGGTGAAAAATCAGATTTTCACTCGGTTATTTCTTTCTCTCTCCCCGAGCTCTCTCTTCTCTCTCAGCCAAAAACCTGTCGGACTTTCTCTCTGTCGTCGCTCCACCACAGGCCGCCGCACCAATCACAAAAGGACGACCTCTGAGTCTACTTTAATTCTAGGTAAGTCTTTCGATCTATCTCGTCTTGGTTTGAGAAAATTTCCTTGTTGAATGCTGAGTGTACAATAGAAGTTCTAAATCGAAATTCTCCATCATCAGGCTACCAATTGGGGAGTTCTCTATATGGATATGATGCGTTTAGGAGTACTAATCACCCTAAAGTTTGATGGTTTGATTTGGAGTGTGGAGGGAGAATCGAAGATTTGAAGTTTGAAAACTTCGGGTTTTTGTA
Organism: Comarum palustre; assembly: GCA_951800085.1. Lineage (NCBI taxonomy): Eukaryota > Viridiplantae > Streptophyta > Magnoliopsida > Rosales > Rosaceae > Comarum > Comarum palustre. The sequence continues at coordinate 2,984,545 of OX637579.1, read as the reverse complement.
TTTTTTGTTCGATTTACCTAGTTAGAGGCTAAATTGGCATTCGAGTTGAACTAGGAAGTTGTTCGGAATGATGAGAGGAACAAATTGTGAAAATTTGGTGTCGATTGGTGGTGGCCGGATTTTCCTGCCGGCGGCGGCCGCCACATTTTGGGCAGTTTTCTTGCCCATTAAATTGTAAAAATTAAGAGAAGCCCATTCAAGTGCAGTTTTTTTTTTGAGATTTACTCGGTACGTTTAGTTTTTTTGATGAATTGGAATTAATAATTGGATAATTAAATGGTAACCGGTCATTTAAAAATTACCGGCTAGGCGTGAAAGTATTGTTAAGGGTTTTAACACTAACGGAGTAATTGAGGTCGACTCCCACGTTTTTCTAGAGGTGGTTAAGGGTGAACTTTGAGGGAGAATATTTAATTTTGGTTTCCTTTACTTTAATTATGGAATTGAGACTTTAATTGTATATTTTGAATAGGACGTGGGGGAGCTCGAGCTGAGCAGCCTTCAGATAGCCGGTAGACTTAGCGGCATCTTCGTGAGTGGACATTTATTTTTAAATATAATGCATGTAACAGGTTTTTATTGAGTTTGTCTTTTAATTATAAAAATTTCCTCCATGTTGAGTTTTATGGTGATTTTGGAAAAATTTGAGAATTTAATATTTTCAAAGATAAGTGAGCCGTGAAGAGATTCTTACATTTCCCGTGAATTTTAAATGATTTTCCCCGAATATGGCTTTTAAGTTGGTATCACCATTTTAAGTTATGGAGGGAGATTATATTTTAAAATGGGAAACTTGACTCTTGGATTTTAATGATTTAAAGTAAAGTCAGAGAACCGGTTTTGGATGCCTGGGAAAGTTTTAAATCCAATGTATTTGGGGAAAAGTCATGGGTGTTTTGACTTGGATTTTGATTTATTCACCATGAGGTTTTTAAGGATTTTCAAGTGTATATATATATATATATGTTTTGCTAGCTAGCATGGACCCTCTTTAGATGGAGATGATACCCTCTCTGGATTTTAGCTGGTCAGACCTTATTCGGTGGTAGCTGGTCGGAAGGACCCTCCCGGATAGAGCCGGTCAGGACCCTCTTCGGTGATAGCTGGTCAGAAGGAACCTCCCGGATAGAGCAGGTCAAGGGACCCTCACCGATAGAGCTGGTCAATAGACCTTCTCGTGGATTAGAGCTGGTCAGTTGTTTTCTCGTTGTCATGGTGATAGTACCCCACTTCCTTAATTATCGATTTGAGCCAAGAGAATTGTTATGTATTTAATTTAATCGTTTTTCTAATGGTTGTGTGCATAAAAAATTTTAGAAAATCAAATGGAGAGCATTAAAGAAATTTGCCGTTACATATTTGATTTTTTTGTCCACTCACGCTAATATTTTCAATGTTTCTCCCCTGAGCCCTTCGTTTTAAACGCCCAGATTACAGTGCTCGATCCGACTAGCAATCGGGGAGGCCAGACATAGTTACCGACACTTCTCAATCCATCAGTAGGTTCCGAGTTAACCTACTTTATTTTTTTCCATGCTTCTGTTGTAATTAGTCGCTCTGATACACATCGGGTTGTATTTAATCATTCGGTGAACTCCTAGGGATCTAGAACCCATTGTAGGATTTAAATTTGGGACTGATGTTGAATTGTGTTAGCACTTTGTGTGATTGATTATGAAATATTTAGATGTGTATCTTGTGGAGGATGTTGGGTATGAGAGCAGGATAGCTCTAAGAGTAATGGGTGGTTGTTGGTTATTTAGAAGTGTTCTCTTTGGGTTGTTGTAGGTTAAGAGTTGTCCACTTTTCAAAGGAGACTATGTCGAAATTTTGACAAAATCTTCTTTGGAGGGTGGTCCCCGCAAGATTTATTTCGGGTTAAAGGGGTTAATCCGGGGTGGGTCTTGACAGATTATGCTAGGTTTTTGTCTGGGCTGGGCTGCGGTGTGCACACTGTCAGGGAAGTTAGGTGCCCAGACAAGAAACTTGGGCAGCTCAGCAGCTCGGGTTAGAGCTACATGTATGATAACGAAGACAAGAAAAATATGTGCGAGAAGATAGGGAGAATAATCATCATCATATTCATTGATTGAACACCATTTATATAGGGTATTACAGAGTACCAATATGGTAATAGGAATGGATACATAGTTCTATTCTAGGTACATATCCTAACGACATTAGATTAAGACACATATGACAGAATATCCTAAAACAGAAATAAACTATATCTATTTTAGAACGTTAGATTCTTAGAGTAAGGATATGTATAAAACACAAAACTTTAAAACTTCAACCCAAAACATACTATTAGTCTCTCTTAATCGATCCTAATTCTCTCGACTAGCTCTCCTCCACCTCTGCCACTATCCCATTCTTAATCGCTGATTCACATACTTGCGTTTAATATTGTAGACTTGAAGTGATTTTTTGTCAAAATATCTTGCTTTGGTTTTAATTTGCCTTAAAACTCCATGTCATACTTTTAAGAATAAACTCCCCCATATAGTTTAATATTGCTTTGAGAACATAGAATCTTGAAAATATGTCTTTGCTTTCATAGAAAAATATCTCAAATTCTAGGTAAAACGGATCGGAACAAAATTCTGAAATCTGAACCGGTTTTATTTTTAGATTCTGATCCAAACGGATCAGGTATTTCAAAGTGAAAATCTGATTTAAAAAATTTAAACGGTTCTGAACACGGATCCTATTTATAAAAAAAGGATCCAGTCTGAATACAACCCTACTAAAATGATTTATACTCCTATATTTTAACTTCTTTTTTTTTTGCAATTGCTGTAGTTGGAGAGGAAGGCGATTAACTTGGTCAGCAATCAAGACTTCATAATTAGCTCATTGGCTCACGAAAGTCGTGAAAACGAGAACGATGACTTCCTCACAATATTTCTCTAATAAAATACAATAAAATGAAGATATTCCGAATTAGGAGTTATATATTCTGGAGTCGCTGTATAGACGCAATTCTCAAACGAGCTAGGTTGGTAACCTTCAGTGTCGATCACACACCCAAATTAACAGTCCGCATTAACACAAATATATAACAATGCACCACAGATTCAACATTGAAAACAACCCTAAACCCCCTGTAAGGTTTTGGCATGCAGTGCTGAACTTACCTGAAAACAAAACCAAAGTCCAATTACATGAAGCCACTTTCCTTTGTTATTTGTATTGTTTAATATAAAACCAAAGTCCAATTACATGAAGCCACTTTCCTGTTATTTGTATTGTTTAATATAAGATGGACAAAGTAGTCGATAAGGGAGGACAAACACTCAATTACACGTATTCTTAATTTCTTATTGATCAAGATTGCTGCCGGCAACATCGACAACGAACCGGTACCTAACGTCGTTCTTCTCCAACCTTCCGAAAGCTTCGTTTATGTAGTCCATCTTAACCACTTCAATCATCGACTTTAGCTCTTTCTCTTTGCAGAACTCGAGCATTTCCTCCATCTCCTTCATGCTCCCCACAAAGCTCCCGGTGATCGTCTTCCTCCCTGTGCACAATTGTACGCAAAAGCATCGCATCAGATTAGAAAACTATGGGAAATAAGAATTACATAAACTTATGTTTGCAAGTTGCAACAAATAGCTCAACAGTGTAATGACTAATGTTACATATTAAGATTCGTCATTGTCCATTGTTACATGTCAAAATTATAATACTACATTACACAATTATTGGAACCACAAAATGTTATCTTTTAGTTAGTAAAGATGCTCAATTTGAGTGGAAGAGATAGTGATCGATAAGTGGCTCACCAAGCATGACCAAAGGAGAGACAAATTGCAATGGAGTGTTGATGACACCCATCAAGATCAATTTCCCATCAAGCTTCAACAAAGAGAGGTAAGGCTCAAGAGGATGGAACACAGGAATAGTGTCAATAATGTAATCCAGTGAGTCCATAGCCTCTTGCATTTGGGTGGCATCAGAGCTCACCAAGTACTCATCAGCACCAATATGCTCCAAGGCCTCTTTTTTCTTCTTATCAGAAGAGCTTATCACGGTGATATGGTGTCCCATGGCCTTTGCTATCTTCACCCCCATGTGTCCAACACCTCCAAGTCCCAATATCCCTCCCCTTAATCCACTCACATCCAGACCAAAGTGCTTTAGTGGGCTGTAAATTGTCACCCCGGCACAAAGCAGCGGCGCCACCTGCTCGGGCTCCATCCCCTCCGGTACCTTCACCACAAACCTTAACAAAACAAATCCGACATGTTAGATTTTCTTGACCAGATGAGTTTGATTAAAAGGGTGATTTAGTGACTAGGAAGTTTTATGTTATTACTTTTGGTCAGCTACCAAGGACTTGGCAAAGCCACCTTGGGTGGGTTTGCCATCAGAGTAGGTGTCATTGTAAGACCAGATCTTCTTGTTGCAGTATTGCTCATTCTCTGTCTTGCATGGGCTGCAGTTTCTGCAGCAACCTACAAGGAGTCCAACTCCGACCAAATCTCCGACTTTGAACTTGGTCACATCTGATCCCACCTCCAAAACCTCACCAACCACTTCATGCCTGTTCAGTAACGCATAAATGGTAACAAACGAATATCGTTACAAACATGAAAGGTTATCTGGACAGAAAAGCAAAGAAATTCATCAACCTAAAAAATACATTGTTCTTGAATTTAATCAAATAATTTCATTCCTATCAATTCAAAAAAAAACATCATTATATATTTTTTAGATCGAAGCATGAAAAATTGACAATACAAATAGGTACGTCTGTTGTCATCATCCTATCTTCTTTACTCACCTTACAAATATTTTAATTATTAAAAAACTAAATTACCCACTTGTAAAATAACTTAAAAGTACATTAATTTTGTAAAATTCAAATTTATAAAATTAAATAGATGTCTAAGTTCAAATGAGCAAGTAGGATGAATAAAGAGGATGGGGTGATAATAGCCACACCCTATAAACAAGGCAGTGTGAATTATATTATTTACGTACCCTGCAACCATGGGATAATTTGACTGGCCAAGTTCATTTTTGATCTGGTGAAGATCGGAATGGCAAATCCCACAGTTCAGGACTTTAATATAAACATCTTCTGGCCCTGTGCTTCTGCAGTTCCATTTCATCAAAGCAAACGATCAACAAGCATATATAATAGACGTGACTGAAGACAATAATAAAATGAAAGTATTATTCCAATCTCTGTTTGTTCATCCGTGAACACTAAACAACGAGTATTTAAGACAATGATTTGCATTTAGGAGTGTGAAGGCATTGAGCAGATAAAACTGAGGAGAGGATCGGAAAAGGAAGATGATGAAGAGAGATGAGATGGATTATGTTACCTAAGAGAATAGGTGTAAGGTGAGAGAATCCCAGACGAGTCTCTTGCAGCCCATCCCACAGTTGTTCTCTCCAAGACTGTAGTCGCTTCAAGACTACCCATTCTTGTCTTTCTGCTCGAGTTTGAGAGAGAGAGTGGGAAAAAGAGAAGCAGTACTGAATATAAATACAAAGAGAGAAGGGGAATAGACGGGGGAAAGGAATCTCAGAAATGACTAGCAATGAGCGGGTAAGGTCGCGGGCGTGGTGGGTGAAGGTGAACAGTGATGATGAATCTTCTCTCGTGGAGAAGGTAGGGATCTAGGGACCCCCGACCAAGATGACGATGGCGAACCTGTAGTGGTGGGTGGGGGGGACCCGCCATGGGACTCTGGAACACGCGTCATGCACGCGTCACTCAAATGAAAACGTTTTCGTATGGGGGAGAGAATCGATGGAGCTAGAGGAGCAGGAGTTGCAGAATTAGGTAAATAAGATTGCGATTTACCCTTAGGAGAGTGGTTATATATATATGCTGAGATTATATATATAGAGAGGTTAAAACCCATATATTACCTAATCGAAAAATAGTTTAAACCCATATACACGTTCCTATGATTACTGTCCCTCGTTGACAGATCGGAATCTTAATTCGTTCGCAACAAAATGCTCTTCTACATAGTTTAGAGGCTCACACTTTTCTACTTATTGAAGGTGCCCCAAAAACTAAAATTTAGCAGACTTGATGTACCAAATTCGACACAGCTAGGTCTTAGTAACGCGGAGTGAAATTTACACTACTTTTTTCACAATCCACACTTCGTATTTAAAAAATAATTCCTAGCTTGCCCTTGTTGTCTTTATTACCATCATCTTCGTTCTTTCCTGGCTTGCTCACATCTGTATGTTTAAATTTCTCATTCAATCTTTTTAGAGAAAGTATTAGTTTTCAGTAGGTGTAAAAGCATAACTATATATGAATGATAGATTAATTGGAATCCACCAATTGGTTTTGACCTGAATCCACAAGTCGATCTTGAATCCACGAGATTTTAAAAAGAACTCAAAGATTTTTGTTTTATAAAATATAAGATATAAAATATGTACATCAACTAAGGCTCCTTATATAAGAGTATGAAACCTTAGGGCGACTAACAACAAAGTCGAAAGCTCATGGGCTACAAAAAAATCTAAAACAAACTAATAAAAATAAACCTCGAAAATAATCAAATCAGTCTCTTAGAAGCCCCATGAATTTGGAAGTCCAGAAACAATTTGTCATGATAAAATGGTTATCCAATCTTTATTTTTCGACGGAAAGTGACCCCTTTTGTTCTGTATCAGTCTCTTCCACCACAAAAAAACTCGATCTCGAGTTCATATTGAATAACGAAGAATAATTTGTATAAGACAAACTTAATAATGAATCTAACAATTAAACCTGCAGTTTAGAACTCTAAGACTCTACAAACTCTAAAGGCACAACCATGAATCCAACACCACATATGAGTTTGTCAAATGTAATTTGAGAGAAGTCTTCTTGATGTAGCGGAACTATATATCAATGAAAGATTGATTGGAATCCACCAATCGGTTTTGATCTGAATCTACAAGTGGATCTTGAATCTAAGACGTTTTGAGAAGAACTCAAAGGTTTTTGTTTTATAAAAGATAAGATATGAAATACATCAACAAAGACTCCTTATATAGGAGTATGAAACTACATGGTAAATGACAACAAAGCCTAAAGCCCATGGGATAAAAAGATAATAAAGTCCAAAACAAACTAATAAAAATAAAACTAAAAAAATAATCAAATTAGCTCTTAGAAGCCCAACGAACTTGAAATTCTGTTAACATTTTGCCATGTTCAAACATTTTCCATTGGAATTGATAAATCACTCACCAAAAATCCACCAGAGGCTCTGATTACCGTTTGAATTTGTCATGATCAAACGGTTCTTTAATTATAATTTTTAACTGCATTAGATTGATTGGAATCCACCATTTGATAAATCAATTGTATTCATCATTTTATTTAATAAACCTTGAGTTTTCTCAAAACCTCATGGATTCGAGATCGACTTTTGAATTCAAGTCAAAACTGATTGGTAGATTCCAATCTATCTTTTATCATAGTTCTGCTGCATCAGATTAATTGAAATCCACATATCGGTTTTGACCTGAATTCACAAGTCGATCTCAAATCCAGGAGGTTTTGAGAAAACTCAAGGTTTATTGAAAAAAGGAATGATGAATACAATTGATAAAATGTCCTTATATAGGAACAAACCCTAGGGCAACTAACTAGGAAACCTAAATGCCCAAGGATTACAACATAAAAGAAAACAAAATCTAAAATAAAATAAAAAACCCTAAAACACAAAGAGTGTTGAATCAAATGGCTAAGACGACATATTTTGGCCTAAATTTGACATTCTAGAATGGTATCACAATAGTCAATCAGACATCGAATGCCAAATTTGCAGCATATCAGGTTTGAATGCCAAGCAGGGGAAGATAATCAAATACTTGCAGATGAATGCGGGGTGAAAAGTAAAAATACAAAAAAAAAAGTAAAAGAATGATGTAGTGGGGTGTGCCACCGCACAGATGCGGAAGGAAATGGGGTGTGCATCACCTGGCTTCGCGTCAAACAATTGTAGGTCGCTGATA